>JAQZBX010077124.1:0-14323 GCA_029593785.1 Cabassous unicinctus | reverse complement strand
TTAATTATTTGCAAATTGCATAATTGATTTTAGTCTTACCTTTTACCAGATTGTAAATTTATATCTTGGTGACAGGAAACATGTCTTATGCTTATTCTGTATCCCGCAAAGTACCTAACCCAAGTCTGGGTATGTAAATATTAAATAAACTGTTATTGGTTGAATGAGTGAGTATACATAATTCATATGCTTGAAATATGAATTATCATGATTCTCTGCTTGAAAGCCAGATTATTCTATTTAAGCTTTCTCTGCCACTTGGCACCTGTTTGAATTGTTTTTCTGTCCTTACGATTTTACTAACATTATCCAATTGTGTTAGATCTTCATTTCTGTAGATACTTTGCTACTGCTACCATTTTTAACTAGTGAAGTATTTATTATTTTTTACAGAATCTATCTTCAACTCAACCTATTTTGCTGTTCTTTTCATTCTTTTCCTTCCAGTAAAATGTAAAGAGAAGCAGGTTTACTGTTTTGAGAAATGTTGTTTGGGCAGTATATTCACTCAACAGCTTGAATTAGTGTACCTCAAAGTAAGAAGATTAGACATAATGGTTTTTTGAATTTCAGTTCAAGCTCACAGACCCCTTGTCAAGAACCCCCGTTTTTAGAGCATTCTTTGCATGAGCAGAGCCTGCACAGGGCAAGCTACCATTAGACTAAAACTAAGATCTCTCTTTTCACCTCTGCTACTAACTAGCTCAGTCATTTTGGGGAAATCACATAATGTATCTACACTTCATTGATCTCTTCTGTAAAATGAGGATGTTATCAGGATAGCATTTTTCCAATACTCCATCAAATCTAATGTTATTATTCTTAGAGTTAGGAAAGCTTGGGACATTTCTTGCTGAAATTCCTAAAAACACTGTACCTAAAAGAAAAAATCTGGCACCTGCATCTTGGTATGAAAGACTGTGTATTCTCTCTTGGTTTCTTTCTTTCACCTCAAGTTCTATTTGACTGTATACCAGTAAATATCAATTGAGATCAACTAGTTCATGCTTATATCTCAACCTAACGTTTTATTATTCTTATTGTACCGTTAGGACAATTATATGTTGTGCTTGTAAATAATTTATATTTATTCATTTTTTCTCTTCAAACCTATTTACTGGTTTTTCTATCATAGCACTCTAATGGACAAAGTGTCCCTAATAAAATCAGCTTAAGCTAAAAGCTATTAGATTGAGACTAGGTAGTAGACATTTACTTTCTAATTCTCTGAACAATAATGAGTAGTCACAGTTTTGCAGGTTTCATTTCATTATTGCCTCCTCTAAAAGATATATCAGCAAAAAAAAACTAGAATAATTAGATAAATAAGAATCTATTAAAGTTATAAACATAGTACATTAGAAATATAAAATTTTGCTCTTGCCGCTACTGAAAATTATTTACATATACATTTGCCATAAGTCATTTGTTTTTATTTTTATGTAAGGTGGTTATGTCTCCACAATTAGCACCTGTTCCTTAACTCAAGCTTTTAAAAATTCTCATCACTATTTAAACTAAACCTGTTCTCTAGTGTGAATCATGGCTGATTTTAAGCTTGCATCATTATGACACATGAAAGAAAATAATCTTTAATTCTAAAAAGATTCAATTAAGCAATTCAGGGACTAAATCACCAAGCAACCTGATTGGTAAGCTTCAACCAATTTACAATTGCCTTAGCTCATGCCTTCCATTTCACTTTATATCTTACTGGAAAACTGGATGTCTTTCTCCATCATTACCTAAAATTCTGGTTTTCAAGTCATTACTTGAGTGCAAGAGAAAGCCCTGCTGAGTTAATGTAGCTTTAACTTAAAGGAACCAGATTCAAAAAATCCAAAGCAAGCCAACATCTTTAGATTCTCTGGGTGTCTGAACACTGGTGCTTCAGGGTGGTGGTAAAAACTAAGTATTTGTGAAGTTAGCTTAGTTTGCTGTCATTTGTTCTTCCATTAACTGCATTAATTGGATGGAATCTATCCTGTACAATTTCCAGGCCTCCCAAACACAGTTATTTAACAAAATCATTTAAACCTCAATAATATTCTTTTATTATGATAGGCATTATTAAACCAGTTATAATCCTTAAAGTTTAAAAAAAGGAAGGTAAATCAATATCATGTTCCGGTGGGGAAAATGAAATAATACTAGGCACATGTTGGAAAACTTAAGAGGGTTCCTGTCTAGAACTCCTTTCTCTTCCTAAGGTTTTATGATTCTGTTTTCTAGTTTAAAATGTAATATGTAGCAGAGTGGCTTGAGAACCTGCTTTGCATGTATGAGGCCCTGGGTTCAATTCATATATATATAAAGTAATATGTAGTTGGAATGCAGTGGTAAAGAAATTATCTCTATTCTGTAATTTACTAATAGCTTGTTTATATGATTCCTCTGCATTATAACAAAGAAGTAGCATTTTTTATAACTCTAAATCCAACCCTTGCTCTAGGTGAATCTCTTCAGAATAAAATACAGTGTCTCTTGTTACACAGATCTAATGGTTTTTTTATAGCCTTGATATATTTTTTTGTAGCCTTGCCCCAGTTTGTGGCCATTTTTGCCTTTTATCTTAAAAGCACCAATTTTCTTTCTTATTGTGTTTTCTCTGAAGGTGTAATGATCATGACTGATTTTATCTTAGAACACTAACTTTGACCATTTGTCCATATGCACAACTATGATGTTTTCTAAGGAATATTGACACCATGTCACCAGAGTCACAAGTGTTTGAAGTGAGATTATTTTTTACATCAGCAATAATAAAAATAACAACTTGAATTAGAGATTGGAATGGAGTAGTGGAAACCAAAGTGATGGTGTTAAACTGATATCCTCAGGTTTACAAGTAAGTGAATGTTTCCCTATGACCAAAATTCCTAATGGAAAATGTTCTCCCCTCTATGAGTTCATAAAATGGGTATAAGCTCTCTCTAGAACTTTTAACACAAGACATAGCCTAGAAAATATTAATACAAAAACATGATTCATGTATTAGGGATCCAGTGTTGTTTTGGAGATTCATACTTTGAGAGAGTATATTCTCTAACAGAACTCTAGCACTTTATACTAATAAATGATAAATCCATGTCAGTTCATATCTTCAGTCATGGCACCAGAAAAAACAAGCTAATTATAATGCAACGAAAGAGCTACAGACTAAATGAGAAGAAAAATAGTATTTATAAAATTGGGTATTTCAGTTTGCTTTAATCAAAGTTCTCTCTAGACTAGATCTTCTATTGAACAGCAAAGTCTCCTTAGTTCAGAGTTAAACTAACAAACCTCTAGTGTATGCTACACCACTATATATGTTTATAAAACAAGGTGAATTAAATTTTGACATTTTCTTTTTTCTTCATCCACAGACTTTTAAAATAGAAGTCTATAAATAATTTTTTAAAAATTCTTTGCAATTGTTCTGTATTCATTTGAAGACAGGATAATATTTTCTCAGTGCCTTATTCATTCTACATAAGACATCAAACTTGCCAACGTGTTCAGAAAGTTTATTATTTCAGAAATGTATTATTGTACTTTGGCCCACAAAAGAGGTAACTCTGTCTTTATCAATACATTTTCCCAACAGAAAATTACCACCTTAACTGTCACGGTAACTCCTATTGCATGATTTTCTTGTGGTTTATGACTTTCTATTTGGTGTTCATGCATGCTGGTCATATGATACTAATATAGCAATACTTTTTGTCTGATACTTAATATGATGTTTCCTTATATTAATAACTTTTTATGACATTTTGGCCCAGTTAAATTACCTTGTTTGCTTAGTGAAAAAGTCAGGAAAAGTAAACTATTATTATTTTTCTTAAAATTCCTTGGCCTTATCTTAATAATATAGCTTTGTTCTTTAGTGCATGGGAAATCAAATCCTTTTTTTGGTAAGGGAAGAGGGTGTATCTATAAATATTGATACTATTAGTAGACTGAATCATCTCAAGAAGATAAATGTGGGACATGGCAGCAATTTTACATTGTCTTACAGAATCAGCCCAAGTGCACTTTCCATATTATTTTGAACTATGTGTTGATATTTTAGCATGCAAGTAGGTAGTTTTTATAGTTATGTGACCTGTGAGATTTTTCCCCATTGCAAATTAAATTTTGGGATATATGATTATGACAGATAGGGAGGTATATAAAGCATTTATTATTTAAAGCATGAATTTTAATACATATACCTGCTACTTTTTAACACTTTGTATCTTTTCTTGATTTAGGGTCCTCCTGGACCTCCTGGACCTCAAGGAATGCAAGGACCCAAGGTTATTTATGTCAATTGTTTCTATTTACTACACACTCACGGGGCAGAGAATCTTGTATTAAGTATGTGGCTCTTGGAAAATCAACCTTACAAAACACTGAAGAAGCTGAGATCAGCAATATTGTTGAAGAGAGTTAAGAAAATAAATACTGGGCTAAAGTAAGGGATATCAGAAGAAAAGAAAATTAGGTAAAATGGGAGAGATATTTCATTTATTTGAGGGGGAGGACATCAAAAATAAAGGTGAATATAAAACAAGAGAAATGAGTTCTATAGAAATTATAAATGTAAAGAAACACTGAATGTGGTATATGAAAAAAGGAAAAGATTTAGAGGAGGATTGAAAGGAATTTACTCTGACACTAAGAAAGATCCTTCCCTCCAGCTCTTTTGTAATAAAAACACAAGGGAAATTTTAGTATGATGCATTCACAAAGGACAATTTTAGGAATAATTTTTTAGTCTTTTTTTACCACACCTCTTTATTATACACATACATACGTTTTAATATTCATATTTTATCTAATGAAACATGTCCACAACAAACAGAAGAAACCTAAAATTACTTGATTATATCTAGAATTTGTTGTTAGGAACAACTTTATTGCTTCAAACTAATGCTTAGTTATTTAACCATGTTTGATCAATTGACACACTGCCAGTGGCAATGACTTTTCAGAATAGCTTTGTCTGAGCTCTGAGCTATGTGTTGAAATACACTTTCATCATGGATTTTGTAGAGGATTCAAATGGTTTTGAAACTCATCTTCTGTTTATGCTTCTTAAGGCAGTTTATTTGCTAAGTCCATCATACACACACACGACTTTTGCACTCTTCTCTTTCTAGATACCTACAAACAGAATTTTAGTACATAGGAAAAGCAATTTTCCTGTTACATCAGGAAATTACATTACTAAGGTCCTTGCCTATCTGAGTTGTATTTAGAACAAAGATCCTAACTTCAAACAGATTTCATGTATAACATCAATGCAAGTTTTGGGATTTTTGACGACTTTCTATTCCTCCACCACATTCTGGTCCCTAAGAGATATAACACAAAGAAAGTTCCAGTCATATATACCTAGTCTTTATTCCTAGTGAGCAAGTCCGCCTGGATCCCTATTGTCTAATATTTTGGTGAGGTGGACTAGACAATCTAGAAGAAAATCTGCAGATTCCTTTTTCCTCTATGTAGAATCAACCAAGGTTTAAGTTGCTTGTTTCATCTCCTCTAACCACCTGCTTTACTAGGTCTCCAAAACCAAAATTGTCCCCAAAGCTAAAAACATACCTCATTCCCTGCAAATCTCAGAAACTTATAGAACTTTACCCTTTTCTTTAGCCTAAAGGCCTATAGAAGCTGAAAAGATACCCATCCCTGCATGCCAACAGACAATAAGGGCCACGTAACCAAAAATGCTGCATCACTATAGCCTGCATCCCCCTTGTTTTATAATTCAATTGCTATTCATTTATTAATTCAATTATTCAATAAATAATTTTTGGGTCTCTACTCTGTGAGAAAGACTGTGGTAAAGGATTTCAGCAAGGAGCTTATAGCCTAGGGAGAGAGACAGGCAGTTGAGGCACAGCTATTAATAAATAAAGTAAGTGCTTTGAATAAGAACAAGTGCTGGGAAGCAGATGTGCCTCGACCAGTTGGACACCTGCCTACCACATGAGAGGTCCCGGGTTCGGCTCCCAGTGCCTCCTAAAGCAGATGAGCAGATGCTGCCCCCACAGCAAGGAGGTGATGCCACAAGCCAGCAGACACTGCAGCCCATGGGAAGCAGATGTGGCTCAGGCCGTTGGGTCCAGCAAACAATGAGCAGACAGAGGAGAGAACCATCTAGGGGAGGGGGCATAAATAAAGTAAATAAATAAATCTTAAAAAAAAAAAAGAAAGAAAGAAAAGAAAAGAAAAAGTGCTTTGGCATGCAGGGAAGGGCCCCTCTCAGTTTGGGGAGTCAAGGATGGCTGTGAGCTGAAACTGAAAGACAGGGAGAAGGGCCAGACAAGTAATGTGGGGGTGAGGGGTTAGTCATACTCCCTTACCTCTTACCCCTGCCATCCTTCCTTTACACTATCCCCTTCCCGCCTCCCACACTCCCCCATTAGTCTTGTATGCCCGATGTTGGGTGGAAGGCAAAAAGAAAAGAAGCCCATTTCTAAGTCCTAAGAAGAAGTCTTATTCCATATCCACTTAAACCTTACCATTTTACACTTTCACTATTGTTTAGCTGATTTGGTCCATTTCTCCTTGAGAAGGTTGGAATAATTGGGGTAGGATGTAGCTCCGACCAAGAGTCTGGAAACTCAGCCGGGTTCAAGAATTAAACCCACTCTCACCTCAGGACTCGGAGTCTTAGACTGAATGGGAGCCTAGGCAATTAGCATTTCTTCTCCCTTTATCAAACAAAAATTGTTTGATTCCTTAGACATCAAATAAATCTTTACAAACAACATTTGAGTACTGAAAGATAAATGCATTAGTAACTCGTGAATTACGTTTCTCTTTAAACATTCATGGGTCACATTTTAAAGGTAAAAGCTTAGCAAAGCAATCATTATTGGACCCAGAGTGCTGACAAGTTTTCAGGCTCTGAATAGGACAAGGGCTTAGCCAGGTGCATCCAACCTCAGCAGACTTGTTTGTGGCAAAATAAACTGCTGCTACCACAAAGAGCAGGAAATCTGAAAAAAGGAAAGGCGCCTTTTTTCCTCCCTTTTTTATTTCATTTGTTTGGAACCACAAGTCATGCCTTCCTTAAATATTGGAAAGCTCAAGTTTCATGCTGTGGCCCATAGCTCTTAAAGTTTTTATCAGGGAAAAAAGCTCCAGCCATTTGAATTTTGTGGTTTATAACATCACCAAACAAGCCTTTGTAGAAAATACAGCTTCAAGTCAGCTCCCTTGGAATTGTGTCTGTGTGGCAGGCCACTTACACCGTGGAAGGCTGTTTTCACAAAGTTTCAGTGGTGTCAGAATCAGGGATTTTTGTAATGGGATCTGCATACCACATTGATACAACATAATATCTAGTCTTTCTAGGAATTTGTTTGTTCAGTACCTTTCAAACTGAAAGGTGGCTGGCATGCATTTGTTGTTTGGATAAATCTTTAGCACATTGTTTAAATTTGTTTTTAATGGAATATCTTGAGTTTTAAAAAACATAAATCTATATATTTTGAGTTTGTCAAGGATTCTGATAAATCATAATATGAATAGTAAATTTTTGCCCATTCCTAGCATGATAAAGGAATTTGAATTGTTCCAAAAGTAATTTTATATGGATTAAGATATTATCTGATTTATTATATCCTTCCGTGAGACTTTTCTTGGAAATAGCACATTCACAATGATTATGAATTTGTATCCAATATGCAAACTGTGCCAGCTAAAATATTGTAAATTCATGAGGTTTTGCATTTTACTCTTAGGATAACTCACATTTTGCTTTTTTCTCAAATTGGAAAATAAGATAAATCAGGCAGATTTTTTAAGGAGGAAAAAGTTAAGGCAAAAAGATTGTTGCCATAGGGTATGGTCTGCAATCAAATGATCTCTATCAGTTTACTTTCACCAATTTTTTTCTTTAGCCTGCATCTTACTTGGGAAAAAAAGTTAAAACACTGAATTAGCTACATATAAGTATTATTAAACATAATCTTCAAGGAAATTTTATTTTACTTAGCTTAAATATGTGCTATAATATAATATTCTTAGATTACAATGGATTTGCTGAAAGTCAAATTATACACTTAACAAACAGCATGATTTTTTATTTAGTGTAGTATGTTATCAATGATAAACGGAGGCAAGCTATGACTTTTTTTTATCTTAACAGGGAGAGCCAGGTTCTCCAGGAATCCCAGGAGTTGATGGAGAGCAGGTAATTTCTGAATATATAGACTGTCGTTTAATGCAGCATTATTGATCACTACTTTCTTTATAGGTTTAGAACCAAAAAAGGTAGGAGTGTTGACGTATGTTAGCCTCTTTTTTTACCACCATCTGTTCTACAAACTATATTAACTCTATAAAGTAATTGGTTTTAAATTAGACACTAGTTTTGCTGGTTTTTTGTTTTTTTGTTTTTGTTTTTGTTTTTGTTTTTGCAGAAAGACACAATATGATGTTTTTCTTTTGTTCTTAATATTACTTATCAATCTACCAGTGACTCCTCTGTGAATTTTAATAGCCTTGTGTGTTAGTCAGACAAAAAGGTGCTGATGCAAAATACCAGAAATCTGTTGGCTTTTATAAATGGTATTTATTTGGGGTAGAAGCTTACAGTTACCAGACCATAAAGCATAAGTTACTTTCCTCACCAAAGTCTGTTGCCAAGAGTTCAAGCTTCCTGGGTTCCTCTTTTCCCAGGGCTTATTTCTCTCCAGGCTCGGCTGCCCTGCTCTCTCCACAAGGCCAGCTGTAGACTATCAGGTGACCGGCTATATCTCTCTCCCTGGGGCTCGATTCTCTCCGAGCTCAGCTGCTCTGCTCCTCTGTGTGCTTACTTCCCGGGCTCCAGCTCAAAAACTCCAACTCTCCTTTGCCAGGTCTTTTCTCTGTGAGTCCCAACCTATCAAGGGGCGGGGACTCGACGCCCTATTGATGTGGCCCAATCAAAGTCCTAATCATAATTTAATCAATTAAAAGTGATACCTCTGACAGACCAGTTTACAAGCATAATCCAATAACTATTTTTGGAATTCATAAACAATGCCAAACTGCTATACCTTGTAAAGTCATTATCAATTTCATAAGAAGAGCCTAATTTTTGTCAGTGAATACAAGTAATTCATGATTAAAATCAGTGACAATAGTTTCTACACAATTCCACAAAATACCTCTATGTTGTTATTTTAACAATGCTTTCTGTTTACAATTTAAATTAAACCTAATATTCTAGTTCTTTAGAAAAGGCAGGAATCAGCAGGGTACTTGCAGCTTGGCAGATTGTGACAGATCTCAAAGGGCTTCCCCTAAAACTGGGGTGGACAAACATTTCGATGAAGGGCCAAGTAGTAAATGTTTTAGACCTTACAGGGCACATAAGATCTCTGTCCCATATTCTTTTTTTTTTTTTTTAACACCCTTTTAAAATGTAAAAAAATATATATATTAAAAAATTAAATTTTACAAATCGTTCAGACCATACAGAAACAATTGCTGAGCTAGAGAGCCCTAGTTTGCCAACTCCAGCTTTAAAAGAATCTGACCAGTAGAATGTGGACAGTACTCAGTATTCAGAATCAAATCCTGGGGATAGTTTCCAGATCTTTAATGTTTTCTGGGTTTTCATTATTTACCCAAGAAATGGCTAAAATCAAGACTATAAGAAATCAAAGAGATTTTTGGTACAGTTGGTGACTATCTTACCTCTCAGGACAAAATATTACATAAGAAAATTCAGCTTAGGAAAAGAGTTGTTTTTAATATTAGATTTGTATGTTGAAATCATGTAATGTCACATTAAGTAAACAAGTGATAGTTTAAAAAGAAAGATACTTTAATGGCTTGCTATGTCAGTCAGAGATAACATTAGAAATTTCTCCCACTGTTAGGTATTATAAATTCTTAATCTGACATACATAGTGACATACACCATGACCCTACATAAGCAATAGCTGGATTTTTTCCTATGGGTTTTCACAGGTCTTCTGCTACTAAGTCCAGTGGTTAGCTCTCCTGCTGTTCTCCAGCACTGGATTCCTAACACCAACCAGGGTCTGACTGACCAATAAGCCCCATATATCTATTCAGGTACACACCCACCCACCTACCCACCAGTGGGGGATTTTGAACCAGGTGCTATGAAATAGGTATTGTTTACAAGAAAAGACACATTTCTGTCCTTAAAGTAGAGAAGATGAGCAGGTTTGTGCATCCTGGGGGCATTTACATAATAACTATGATCATCTATGCTGAAGAATGGATCATATGGTCATATTGCAGTAGATGAAAATTCTTAACAATATGAATTAATTTCAATATGGGTATCACAAATTTCAAATTCATTAACATTCAAAATACACTGTAAAATGAGAATAAAAAGAGCATCCTGCCTCACCTCATAGAGATATCATTAGGACAAATTAGAAGACTGTGAAAAAGTTCAAATGTTTTTCAGCATTAACTGCACATTAGTGTGCAGTAAATGATTTACCTGTGTGTAGATTGAACCAGTGAAAATTGACAGTGATTGAAACTTCTGCCTTCATTTAAAGGGGATATAGCAGGTGGGAGTGGAAAAAATTTATTTGGACTTTTTGCTATATTATTAGGTTCTGGTTCAAAACGTATATTTTACTACTGAGAATTAAATCTGTTTGTTTTCAGGCTGGTAAGATTCCATATTCTAGCTGCCAGATAAAACTATGGAATCAGGAGAAATGATGTCAAAACCTAAGTTTATGTTATTCATATTTAAATGGCCTAAGTAATCGAATTTAATCTTTTCTACTACATAGGAAAGGAGTATTGATTCAATGTAGAGGGTCACTATGAGAAATAACTATACCTAAAAATGAATACCAGAACCATCCCAGCAGAGGACACACCTGTTGAAAAAATTAATCTGGATTTCTGTTTTCCCTAGGATGTAACTACCAGGAGTCAGTATGATTCTTACATACAAACCTTATCATTTGTAGGGACTCAAAGGATCAAAGGGAGAAATGGGGGACCTAGGTATGCCAGGTGAAAAAGGAGGAATTGGACTTCCTGGATTACCGGTATGTTTATACTTTTTATGATGTGTTTTATTAAGATAAATAAAATAATCAGAAAAAATAGCCTTATATTATTAGCTGTAGTCTCATATAGTGGGTATATATAATATTTTTATTTTGAAATATTTGCGACATAATCATGCTCCAACTGGGGCACTAAAATGAATTTTAAAGCATCTAGCCAAATGAATTATAAAATAGACCTTCAAGTTTTCCTAAATTATTTTTACTAGATTATAGTAAAATAAATACATTTGTCCACTTTAATTTAGTATGCATGAGATGGCTGTAACTGATCAATCTGAAATAAACCATAATAAAATTTAAAAAAAAATGCACAACAATTTAAAAATGAGCTACTCTGGAAAGTGTTCTCTTTGTGAGTATGATTTAGTAGGATGGTGTTTTTATGGGGGTTTTCCCCCTAATTTTTAATGAGAATTTGCAGGGACATTGTAGGAAAAAAATGTAGAAACCCTCACTACCCTAGATCTTTTTAAACCAAGGAAATGTATAAATAAATGTCAAATAAAAACTGCAAGACTTATCTTTGCTATTTAAAATGAGTACCACCATAAGAAATACAACATTATAACCTGACATGTTTAACACTGCATATGTTTAACCAATTAAGCCTAACCTCGTTTTTATTTATTTTATATTTTATTTCACATATCACCCACAGACCTAGGTATTATAGTAAGCTTACTGTTTTAGGCTAAAAGGCAAAGGAATAAATCCTTCTTTTATATTTATAATATATTTATACTTATAAAAATATTTATAATATAAAAATTACAAGAGGATGGTGGGTTTGGGGGAATTTTCAGTTGTTGCTCGCCCTTTGGAAATAACTTTGACCAGTGTATCTCTGCTTACTGGTTATTTATAGGGGGCCAATGGAATGAAAGGAGAAAAAGGAGACTCCGGATTGCCAGGCCCTCAGGGTCCTTCCGTAAGTCCATGGCGGCTGAACTCCCATAGTTCCTGAAAAACTCTGAAACAAGTCTGTTATTTACCTAGCTCAACCTGTGCCAGATGGCTTATCAACAGTAGAAAGACCGTGAACCTCTCTGTTTGTCAAACTGTGGAAGAAATATCTGTCGGCCTTGTACAATGAGAGACAAAGTGTCTCAGAGGCCTGAGTTAGAAGCAGTTTTTCAGAGGACTGTCTAATCCTGAGGAGAAAACCAATGGTTTTCCCACAGCATTTGTGGGTAGAGCTCTGTGAATATAGAACATACGTTCTTTTTTTCTCCAGAGTCCTGTTTCTGCTTAGCGAAATATTTGAGAATTTAATAGTGGTTGTGGCATTATAGAATTTCTTGGTAATCAGTTGTTTCCTTTCCTTTTAATGTACTTTTGATTTATTCTGGCTTTTGCAGAACTGTTTTCTTTTTTTTAAGATTTTTTTGTTCTTATGAAGGAATTTCTAAACCTAGAGGATCAAATGCATCACTTCTTCCAGTATCCTTCTTCCTCTAAAACTATTAATGGCCTTAGCAGAACCTCAGTGTGGGATTCCAGCTAAACTGCCTTATCTAAATGAAGTAACCAAATCCATGTTTATTTTCTGGACTTACAGATCATAGGCCCACCAGGCCCACCAGGGCCCCATGGCCCACCAGGCCCCATGGTAAGTTTCCCTTCCCTCCAAAATGTAATTGCTTATTTATAAGCATGCTGCTAGAGAAAACACGAACACATCCCTCAAAACAGCCAGTTTGTTTTATGTACTCTTCTCTGTTGAATGTTCAGAAAATATGAGGTGCTTTGAGATGCACTGACTTTACAGTGTGTCCTTCCCTCCTTCAATCACATATGCTGGAAAGAGATGGAGTAGTTTGTTAGAGATAGATAAGATTGTTGAGGAAAGACAGATTTGGCAGACTTTCCTCCTACCTTTAGTATATGAACACTGGCAAGTCATTTTAACCAATCACTCCTCTAGTTTATTAGTAGTAAAATAAGATTAATAATCGTGGCTATTTAAACAATGTTTCTATGCAGCTTGGAGGTTTGAGGTCCTTTAATGAAATGTTCAGTGAGAACATTTATAAAATAATGTTTAAAAAATTGGAGCTGACTTCCACAGATATATATTGTCAGATCTTTCCCTTATCACTTTTATAGTACTTTTGTTGATTCATTATGCAGCCTCAGTGTTTCCTGCAGGTATCCCACAGTAACAGTGCAGACGAGTGACCCTGCCCTCATGGAACTTATGTCCAGTGAGAAAGGCAGCCACTAAACAAGAGTAATTCCCCAAATGGCTAAGGAATGGTGGTTGTATAAAGGCTAAAATGTAGAAGGCAGAATGCTGCAAACGCTTGTGACTAGGTGGGACGGAGCCAAGTCAGGCAATCTATAAGGTCACATAAATCTCTAAGGTTGCTCATAAACCAAATGTCTTGTGGTCACTCTTTCCTCCTTGTGCTCTAAGAAAGAACATCATTGGAATGATTTAAGCCACAGAGTGTAGCTCCAAATCCAATCATCTATTTCTTACTAACTGCCATTTCTATTCCATAACATGAAACTATTATAATTGACCTTATTTTCTTAAAATTAAACAGTTCACTAAGAATTAAGCAAATGACATACTTTTGGCTTTTCTATACTCCCTTCACTTAAGTTAGAAGGTCAATAAGTTAGATAATGCTACATCCTGTTCATATCATAAAATTAATTAGTGTAAAAGAATTTTTAACCATTATTAAAATGAGATAAGAATTCTTGATAAAGTAACTGCCATTTCCTGAAAATGTTTATCCACAACTTATCTAAAGGAAAAATGTTATCCTAATGTAGACATTGTAACAAATATTTATGCATTGCTTGATAAAGAACTTTTTTCCTGATGGATATTAAAATACTCCTCTCTTCAGATAGTTAATTTAAATCACTTGAGAAGTTTAAAGCTAGCCATAGTAAATTTCAATTAATTTAGTGTGGCTAATCAGTCTCTATATTTAGATTCTTCCACAAAATACATGTTTTGTTTTGTTTTGTTTTTATGCTGAACTCATGCATACATTATGACTTCTTTCCATTAGTAAACAATTGTTAGAAGAGTTTTGAAAAATTCATCTGTTATGCATTCTGAATAATAATGTTGAGACCTGCTGTATTAGGCTCCTTTCCTTAATATTAAATAAGTGATGCAACTGTGCGCCAAACTCGGTTATCATCTCCCAATTCCTTCCTCCTTTACCGTCCTCAACACCTTGGGTCTCAAGGAGTTAATAATGGAAAAGTCTTCTCTTCCCTGGGTCTTAAACTCTCTGACTTCTCTTTGGCAAATT
>JAQZBX010077123.1:0-14324 GCA_029593785.1 Cabassous unicinctus | reverse complement strand
ATTTCCTCCTCAGATTGCTCGTTATTGGTGTACAGAAATGCTACTGATTTTTGAGCATTGATCTTATAAATGAGTTCAATAAAGTCACAGACTGTAAGTTCTAGAAGCTTTGCTGTAGATTTCTCAGGGCTTTCTATGTATAGGATCATGTCATCTGCAAATAGTGAAATTTTTACTTCTTCCTTTCCAAATTGGATGCCTTTCATATCTTTTTATTGCCTCAGTGCTCATGCAAGTACTTCTAACACGATGTTAAATAGGAGCGGTGATAGTGCTCATCCTTTTTTTGTTCCCTATCTTAGAAGGAAATCTTTTAGGATTTTACCATTGTCTAAGATGTTAGCTGTGGGTTTTTCATATATACCTTTTATCATATTCAGAAAATTTCCTCTTATTCCTACCTTTTGCAATGTTTTTTTCAGGAAAGAGTGCTGTATTTTGTTGAATGCTTTTTCTGCAACTAAGAAGATGATCATGTTATTTTTTTTTTCTTTTGATCTTTTTATGTGGTTTGTTACATTGATTGATTTTCTCATGTTTAACCATTCTTGCATATCCAGGATGAAACCCACTTTAGTCATGCTGTATAATTCTTTTGACGTGTTGATGAATATGATTAGCAAGTATTTTGTTGAGGATTTTAACATCTATGTTCATTAGAGAGATTGGTCTGTAATTTTTCTTTCTTTTGGTGTCTTTTTTTGGCTTTGCTATAAGGGTAATGTTGGCATCATAGAATGTGTTAGGCAATGTTCCTTCTACTTCTGTTTTTTGGAAGAGTTATAAGCAGAATTGGTGTTAGTTCTTTCTGTAATGTTTGGTAGAATTCACATGGTAAGCTGTCTGTTCCTGAGCTCTTCTTAGTTGGAAAGTTTTTGATGACTGATTCTATCTCTTTATTTGTAATTGGTCTGCTGAGTTCATCAATTTCTTCTTTCATCAATGTAGGCTGCTTGTGAGTTTCTAGGAATTTTTCATTTCCTCTAAATTATCCTTTTTGTTGGAATATAATTTTCAAAGTATCCAATTTTGATACTCTTTATTTCTGTGGAGTCAGTGGTGATATCCCCTTCTTCATTTCTTATTTTGTGTATTTGCATCTTCTTTCTATTTTTCTTTGTTTGTCTAGCTATGGGTTTGTCAATTTTATTGATCTTTTTGAAGAACCATCTTTTGGTTTTGTTTATTTTTCCTAGTGCTTTTTTATTTTCTGTATCATTTAGTTCTGCTTTACTCTTTCTTATTTCTTTTTTCTACTTCCTTTGGGGTTAATTTGTTACTCTTTTTCTAATTCCTCCAAGTGTGCATTGATGTCTTCGATTTTAGCTTTTTCTTCTTTTTTGATATATGCATTTATGGCTATGAATTTCCGTCTCAGTACAGCTTTTGCTGCATCCCATAGGTTTTGATACATTGTGTTGTCATTTACATTCGTTTCAATGCAGTTACTGATTTCTTTTGAGATTTCCTCCTTGCACCACTGTTTGGTCTAAGAATGCATTGTTTAACTTCCATATCTTTTTGCCTAATGTGGTTCTCTGCCTGTTGCTGATTTCCGGCTTCATTCCACTGTGGTCAGAAAAATTATTTGTAAAATTTTGATATTTCTGAATTCATTGAGCATTGGTCTGTGCCCTAGCATGTGGTCTATCCTAGAGAATGATTCATGTCCACTGGAGAAGAATGTAGATCCTGCTGTATTTGGGTGTAATGTTTTGTATATGTCTATTAGTTCCAGGTCCTCTAATGTATTATTCAATGTCTTTGTTTCTTTATTGATTCTCTGTCAAGATGTTCTGTCTAATGATGATAATGGTGTATTAAATTCTCCCAGTATAATTGTAGGGACTTCTATTTCTCCACTTTTTTTTTTTCCAGTGTTTGCCTCATGTATTTTAAGGTGCCCTGTTTAGGTGCATAAATGTTTATGATTGCTCTTTCATCTTGAAAAAATGCCCCTTTCACATATATATAGTGTCCATCTTTTCATTTAAAGTCTATTTTGTCCAATAGTAGTATACCTACACAAACCCTTTTTTGGTTATTGTTTGGTTGTAAGATTCCTTTCCAGTCATTCACTTTAGCCGCCTTGAGTCACTGGGTTTAAGGTGGGTTTCTTGTAGACAACATATAGATGGGTCATATTTCCTCATCCTTTCTGCCACTCTGTGTCTCTTGACTTGTGAGTCTGATCCATTAACATTCAGTGTTATTACTCTCAGGGAGTTCCTTACATTAGCCATATTTTCTTTGGGGTTATGTATGCCATATGTTGTTTTTATTTCTCTTTTTGTCTTTTCAGTTCTTCTTACACTCTCCTCCAACTCTCTCTCTCTGTTTTTTCCTTTCAACCTGCAGAATTCTCTTTAGTATTTCCCAAAATGCAGGTTTCTTAATGACATGCTCTCTTAATTTTTGTTTACCTGTGAATATTTGGATCTCTCCATCATTTTTGACTTCCAGCTTTGCTGGATAGAGAATTCTTGGCTGGGATTTTTTTTCTTTTAGTACCTTAACTATGTCATACCACTGTCTTCTTGCCTCCATAGTTTCAGATGAGAAATCAGCACTTAATCTTATTGAGCTTCACTTGTATATGATGGCTCTCTTTTCTCTTGCTCTTTTCAGTATTTTCTCTTAGTCTTGAACATTAGACATTTTGATGAGTATATGTCTTGGAGTAGGCCTGTTGGGATTTATATTGTTTGGGGTATGCTGCACTTATTGAACATGTACATCCATGTCCCTCAATAGGATTGGGACGTTTTCAGCCATTATTTCCTCCAACACTCCTTCTGTCTTCTTTCCCTTCTCTTCTCCCTCTGGGGTGCCTATAATGTGTAAGTTTGTCCATTTCATTCTGTTATTCAAATCCCAGAGCCCTGCTGGATTTTTTCTATGTTTTTATCTGTCTGTTCTACTATCTGTTTGATTTCAGCTGTACTGTTTTCCACATCACTGATTCTTTCTTCTGCATGTTCAAATATGCTGTTATGTGCTTGCAGTGTTTTTTTGATTTCTTGTATTGTGCCATTCATCACCATCATATCTGTTATCTTTTTATGTATGTTACGATTTCTTCTGTGTATTCTCCCAGTGTCTTCTTAATATCCTCAATCTCTTCCTTCAATTCATTAAGTTTTTTCATGATTTTGTTATGAACACCCCTGATTAGTTGTTCCATGTTTTGCATCCCCTCCTGTTTTTTAAGTTGGTTCATTGGACTGGGCCAGGTCTTCCTGTTTCTTCATCTGGGTTGTAATTTTTTGTTGGTGTCTAAGCATCAGTTTATCTTGATGGGTTTATTCATTTGAATAACTTCTCTTCATAATCTAGAGCTTTATTTTGTTGTTTGCATGTGTGTTGTAAGATTTCACTTTGATGTTTCATTCCTCTTATTCTATATCCTTGCTGTTTTCTTTGTTCCATTAAAAAATTAGGGGCAGCGAAAAAGGGAAGAAGAAGAGAGAAAGGATATTAGTAATTATGATAATAACACATAGATGAGGAACTGTATAAGACCTAAGAAAATGAATTATTAACTCAAGTAATAAGTGCATAAGTATAAGAACAAAAAAGTTGAGTACAAACAATTTGATGAGAAACTGAATAGAGAAAAATAGATAGTATGACTCAAAAGGCCAGAAGATGAGAAGAGAGGGAAAAAGAAAAGAAAAGACAAATAAGAAAAATTTTTAAAAAAAGACATAAAGCAGAGAAAAAAAGAGAGAAAAATAATGACAAGGAAAATTGAAGACCAAGCAAAAAGAAGTGGAATGTAAGAACAACCATAGAAAGCAGAATATAGAAAGGTGAAAAAGGAAAAGTAATAGCATAGGTAGACAAAATTGGTAAACAAAATAAAAAGAAGGGAACAAAGGAAGGGGACCCACAATAAATAAGAAACAAGACAGCTGCACCTGATTTTTAAAAAAATGTTGGGGAGAAAGATGATAAAAAAGAAACAAAAGAAAAAAAAGAAAAAAATCCAAACAAACAAACAAGGAAACAACCCCTGCAGGTTTTGAACTGGGTTTTAGCAAATAAACTAAGTTAAATTTTAAAAGGGAACCTTTTTAAAGAAAAATAAGAGACCCAAGAAAAGCTAATACAAAAAGAATATCTATATTTTCTCTGTCCTAAAGTATCAGCTGGATGTCTGATAACCCAGTGGGGATCACTTCTCTAGGAAAAGGTGGGGGAAGTGGAGGTGGTTCAAGTGGTTGGAGCCCCGTTTACCATATGGGAGGCTCCGGGTTCAATTCCCTGGGCCTCCTGTTGAATGCAGACTGGCCCACATGGCATAGTGAAGTGACAGCTCATGTGTGTGAGATGACGGAATGTGTGGCATGGTGAGCTGACGCCGCTGGCGCAGCAAGATGTTGCAACAAAGGGTGACAACCAGACACAGAAAAATGCACAGCAAATTGACACAGCAAGCACAAGCAGCAAGGGGGTGGGGTGGGTAAATAAATAAATTAAATTAATCTTTTAAAAAAAGAAGAAAAGCTAGGAATCAAAGCAGGTACCATGTATATTCAAGGCAGGAACTCCCCCATGAGCTAAACTTTCTCCTTGGATAGTTAGCCTTTCAGAAAGCTATCAGCCCACTTTCCCTCAGACAGTTTAGAATCTTTGCAGTTAGCCAGAGTCCTGCTGATTAGGTGCCTGTCTTTCCCTGCCCCTTTTCTATTCTAATTGCTTTCTCTCCCAGAGCAGCTGGGTCTGACAGCCTGTGTGAGTGTCTCCCCCTTCCCCTTTCCTTGTCAGGTTGAGGTCCCTTCAGTGAGATTCAAAGGGGACCATGGTGACTGAACTCACCACAAAGAAAACACTCTCGGCCCTCTTCCAGACCCCTCCTCCTCCCAGGGGACTCTAAATAAGCCCTTGAAAGATTATTGAGGCTTTCTACTGCCTGCCTCCTTTAGGGTGGTTGGAATTTTGATAGTTTTCAGCACCCGATGGGTCAATTGCCTGTCTCTGCCCTCTCCCTGACCAAGTTCCTCTGTCCCAGGACAGCTGCGTACATCGGGCTGCCTGAGCAGATTACCCCCTCCCCTCTTCCTGGGACTACCTTGGAGCCAGCTGGTATGCTTCCCGAAGTTCAAAGGGGGTCCAGGTATCCAAACCAACAGATAGTAAACCCCTCTCCACCCTCCATCAGAACACTCTTCTTACCAGAGAGCTCTCTCACTCAGTGGCTGCTGGGAATCAGGGGGTTTGTGGAGGCTTTTTGCATTGAGGGTGGGGCTTATCCAACCACCATTTCCAGACACAGGGGTGAGAAACTCATGGTTTTCCCCTGGGTTCTTTATCTCTTTTTCCTGTTCCCTCCAGATTGATGCCCTGAAGATTCCTGCTCTGTGGGTGCCCAAAACAGCTTACTCAGGTAGGATTTTGTGCTTTCTCAGCCATTTTTTGTGAGAGAGCTTGGGAGTGAACACCTAAACTGATGCCATCTTGGAAATACTCTCCAGTATTATTATTTTCCAAATCTAGCTATCTATCATAAAATGGTAAGTACAGAAGTGGTTGGCCTAGGTGACTTGTAAAGAATTTAACATTTAAAAAATCCATATTTCTGTTGAATAACCAGCCTGGGAAACTATTATATGTATATGTGGAACCAATACAAGTATATGGTTGTAAGGCAGTGGTTCTCAAATTTTGCTCTCCTTAGGAATCACTTGGGGAACTTTTAAATATCAAGTCTCATGCTATATCAAATGAAATTCTGATTCAGCAGTTTTTGGGTGAGGTTGAGACATCTACAATTTTAAAAGGCAACCCAGGTCATTCTGATACAGGAGTTCATGGACCACACTTTGAAAACCACTGTGACTTTCTCCTAAAAATACATAACTCATGAATACCTGGATTACAGAATTGTCTTATTGATCATTCATTTTTGACCATAATAAAGATTTAATACTGTAGTTCTCACTACACAGAAGGCCAATACTAGGGTATGCTGCCAAAACTTCTTTTATATGCTCAAGAAGATGTATTACTTCTATGAGAAAAGAAAATGGGAAAAAACATCATATATAAGATGAATCCATGCATGAACTTAAAGAAAACATTTTAACCATAATCTACTGAGTTTATGTTAAATAAATAGTCAAAAATTGATGGATCAGAAGGATAAGCAATAGTAGGTATTCTTTAGTTCAATGAAGTAGAGTTCTTTAAGTTAGTTTTTTGATATTTTGGTGACCAAGCTCATTATGAGGCAAACCCTGGATAGGAAAACTTGCAAGCTAGATGTGGCACCATTATCAGACAACCTTGTGCTGTGTTTTTCTCACCTTTTCTTTATTTCTTTGCCAATTTGAGCCACTGTCTACTGTCTTTTACTTTAAGTCTGTAGAATTCTTTTTAACATTGCATGCAGGGTAAGTCTAGTGGTGATGAACTCCATCAGTATTTGTATATCCGAGAATATCTTGGAGAATGTTTTAAACTCTACCTCATTTTTGAAAGAGAGTCTCACTGGGTATATTTTTCTTGGTTGGCAGTTGTTTTCCTTCAGCACATTAAGTATTTCAACCCCACTGCCATATATCCTCCATGGTTACTGATGAGAAATCAACACTCAATTTAATTAAGACTCCCTTGTATGTAACACATTTTGTTGTTGTTGTTGCTTAAAGAACTCTTTTCCTGTCCTTTGCATTTGATAGTGTAATCAATAAATGGTAGTTTGCATTTTCTTCAAGTTTATCATACACGGTGTTCTCTAAGCTTCTTGGATTTGCATATTTACATCTTTTATTAAGGTTGGGAAGTTCTCTGTCATTATTTATTTGACTATTCCTTCTGCCCCTTTTCTTCTTTCTTATCCTTCTGAGACTCCCATGATGTGTATATTCATGCACTAGATGATATACCATAGTTGTCTTAGGCTATTTTCACTTTTAATATTTCTTTATTTCTTTCTAATCCTCATTCTGACTCATTTCAAGTGTCTTGTCTTGAAGTTCCCTTATTCTTTCTTCTGCCTGCTCCAATCTTCTCTTGAAACCCTCCTGTGAATTTTTCATTTCAGTTACTGCAGTCTTCAACTCCAATAATTCTGTTTAGTTTATTTTTAAATTTTCTATCTTTTTACTTAAACTCTCATATTTTTCATACATTGTATTCCTGATATACATTAGTTCTTTCTCTGTACTTTCCTCCATCTCCTTGAGCATTTTTAAGATCACTGTTTTTAAAGACATATTCAGTATGTCCACAATCTCATCTTTTTCATTGGTGATTTCTATATTTTTATCCTTTTCCTTTGAATGGGCCATCGTTTCCTATTTCTTTGTTTATTTTTTACTCTTTTGTTGCACACTATACATTTTAGTATTTTAAAACATGAACTCTGAGATTTACTCCCCGGGATGTCTGCTTCTTAGTTTTGTAACCAACTTGTGATAAAACAGATTTTCTTGAGCTTCAGCCCTCCTACAAGGAAGGTTTTCCCAAAGCAAATGCAGCATGCAGGGTTTTCCCTCTTTCTGAGACTGTGTCTTGTACTGTGCTTTTGTTTGCTAGTTGTTTTGGAGATCCACTGTTTTCAGGAGTTGGATTGCCCCCTCTATTTCCCAAGGGACAAACCTTCTTTTACTGGGTATTTGAAGCCATCAGGCCTTTTTCCCAGAATGTCTGCTTCTACAGTTTTTTTCTCTCCTATTGTTGTCTCATACTGTTTTTGCCTGGAGGGCAAATTCTGGGAGGAGGGTCAACCCAGAGGGGACTTTCCCAATTCAGTCTTTTCCAGGCCAAAAAAGGCCAGAGACCCATGAAAAGGGTGCAAACTTTTTCCAAAGTGCCCTGTGGAGGGTGCCAGAAAGGGCACTAAAGTCTTCTCAAATGGCTCCCCAAACCTGAGGTTTCCTGGCCTGCCCATCAAATGCAGCCCTTCATCTGTCACCCACAGCCTTGAGCATGTACTTCACCTTTAAATCTCTACCATGTCTGCCCCTGACCTGGGAGTGTTGCAATATTGACTCCCACCACCTTTGCCCAGTGTGGGTTGAAACAATGCCTGCCTTCAATGCTAGCATCCTCCATCTGAATTTACTAATCAAAGCTGTGATCAGTGATCTGCTGTGTCCAACTCTGTTCTTGGAGAAGAGGATTTTTACATCCCTTTCTGTCATCAGCAGAGACTGGACAGAGACTGGACTCTGTAGTGTCCTGCCACAGAAGTCAGGGATGGGTGCTGGTAGACATTGAGTGGAGAGACTAATTTACAGTTCTTTCCCATAATTTATCTGCCTCTTCCTCCCATTCTTCCCTGGTTGTTTACAGTATTCTTCTGGCTTCTGGAGTTTCAAAATACTTTTTATTTTATAGTTATTGTCTGTTTAACTGTTTTCATGGAAGGACTGAATCTTGTAGCTCCCTAGTCCACCATCTTCCCCAGAAGTTCCTTATCATTCTCTGCCAAAACATCTTTAACACTTTTAATGCTAAATTTGTCATAAAATCAGTTTCCAATAATATTTGTGAAATTGGGGGAAATTAAATTTAATCATGTTCAAATATGAATATAATAAAAATCATTGTAAGAAAATAAAATGCAGTTTCTATGTAATAAAGGGAAATAACTTACTGAATATTAAGTATGACAACAATAGAGCAAACTTTGGAATGGGGGAGAAGCAGCATGAGGCAGTGTTTTGAGGAGATAGCTAATTATTTGAATCCAATTCAATTGTCTATTCAGCTGTAACTCTAAAAGGGCAAAGACAAGTACACATAGAATCCCTTCATTAAGCTCTTCACCAGTGAGGACTCAATACTCTGCATAAATCCTCTTTTCCAATTTAGTATTTTGAAACTTTACCTTATAATGGCCATTTATAGAGAGACGGTGTTTAAAGTTAGCATTTCACCAACACTCTCACAAAAACTGCTCCTGTAAGCACAGCTAGTTCAACTTTATTTGTTTATCAGACTAAATATCAGATTGATGGCTTTTGCAGACCCACAAACTAGCTTTTAGTTGACCTAATCATTAACAGTTTAAACCACTGTGTGTGCAATATTGCACAAGGACAGTACAACACATTTTGAGAAAACTAGGAGACAATAAATTCGCCTTAACTTTAAGTTTAAGGGAAAAACATTGTTTAATTTTACATTTTTATTCATTATCAAATTATGAGAGAAATAATATATGATTTCCAAAAGAATAAAAAACACACACAATTCCAGATGCTAAGAAAACCACCATATTTATTTCTTTTTATTTTATATAATTTTTATTTTTAAAGAAGCTTTAGATTACATAAAAGTTACATAACAAATATAAGGGATTATCATATGCCCTGCTCCCTCCCCTTCCCACATTTTCCCACATTAACAACAGACTTCTTTAGTGTGGTAGATTTGTTACATTTGATGAACCAATATTGAAACATTGCCACTAACCATGGACTACAGTTTACATTATAGTTTACATTTCATCCTACACAATTTTGTAATTTATGACAAAATATAAAATGGTTTGTATCTGGCACTGCAATGTCATGCAGGACAAATTCAATGTCCTGAAAGCGACCCCATATTATAACCATTCTTCCCTCTCCTATCCATCAAAACCTCTGCTGGCCACTTCCTTTACATCAGTGATAAGAGTTCTTCCATTGCTACAATAAGAAGAATAAGCAAAGTGGACATCACCACCCCAAAATCCCCAAGCCTGTGAAATGAACAACGGACCCACTATTATGCTACTATAGACCTACTATCATTCAAGTTTCTTTTCATAGGCTTTTTCTTCTCTTTGAAGAACTTGTTTAAGTATTCCTTGGAATGCAGGTGTCCTGGGGACAAATTAACTTGGTTTTTGTTTACCAGAGAAAGTATTTCTTCTTCATACTTCAAGGAACATTTCACGGAATACAGGATGCTAAGTTGGTGTTATTCTTTCAATGTTTTTAATATTTCACTTCACTTTCTCCTTTCTTATGTGGCTTTTGACAGAAGTCTAATGTAATCCCATAATACAAGATTCTTTTTTTAAACACATATTTTTATTTTTTAAAAGATACTTAGATTACATAAATGCTATATAAAAATATAAGGGTTCCCATATGCTGCACCCCTTATACCTCCCACATTTTCGCACATTAACAACATCCTTCATTAGTGTGGTACCTTCATTACAATTGATTAACACATTTTGGAGCATTGTTAAACATGGATTATAGTTTACATTGTAGTTTATGCTCTCTCCTGCACAATTTTGTAGGTTATGGCACGATATATAATGGCTTGTATCTGTCATTGCAGTGTCATTCAGGACAATTCCCAGGTCCCAAAAATGCCCCTGTATTATGCCTGTTTTTCCCTCTCCCTGCCCTCAGAACCTCTAGTGGCCACTGCTTCCATATGAATGATATAAGTTCTTACATTGCTTGAATCACAATGAATTTATAGTAGAACACCAACAAGTCTACTCTGGTCCACAATTTTCTCCCCAATCCCAAGGACTCCAGGATGGCAATGCCCACTCCATATCTAATTGAGAAGGGGAATCGATCCCAGAGGGCAGATAGATGGGACTCTCTTGCTTGCAGTTGTAGATTTTCTTGGTTCCTTGGGATGGTCATTGTCCATCATCATCTCTTTGTTAGTCATCCTGGGTGAGTGAGTCCAATGAAATGGAGAGTAGGTGTGACAACTCTATTGAGATTCAGGGACCAGCTGGTACACGCACAGCCAAGATTTAAGTCTCTTGAACATACACCTATCAACACTAGTGCTAATTTTAGGTTCAAATAGAAGGGTCAGAAGAGCCATATGTAGGGAAAACACAACTGAGTCCAACTCTGTCACACTGGGGCGCATAAATTCCAAAGGGAGCCTATTGGAAAGGCACCAAACATCTGCACTGTCTGTCCTGACTATAATGTCTGGATGTCTCCAGAACCTCAGGAGCCCTGCTGTTTGAGGTAGTATTTACTTTGGCAATGAGATCCTGCTGAGACATGCATAAGTGAAACTTCTGGAATGACCTCTCAATAACTCACTTTTAAGTTTCCTGGCCATATAAACTCATTTGTCTTTACCTTTTTCCCCTTTTGGTCAAGGTCTTTCTCCAGTTGCATTGCCAGTTGGTGTTTGGTAGTTATATTAGTCAGCCAAAGGGGTGCTGATGCAAAATACCAGAAATCTGTTGACTTTAATAAAGGATATTTATTTGGGGTAGAAGCCTAAAGTTATCAGGCCATAAAGCAGAGATCAGGCTTCCTGGATTCTTCTCTTCCCAGGGCTTCTTTCTCTCCGGGCTCAGTTGCCCCACTCTCTCCACAAGGCTAGCTGTAGACTATCAGGTGACTGGCTCTGTCTCTTTCCCTGGGGCTCGATTCTCTTCAAGCACAGCTGCTCTGCTCCTCTGTGTGCTTAATTCCCAGGCTCCAGTATCAAAACTCCAAACTCCCTTCTCTGCTGCGAAGTTTCTCTGTGAGTCCACACCCACCAAGGGGACTCTTGGTGAGTGGGGCCACAACATCCTACTGACGTGGCCCAATCAAAGCCCCAATAATTATTTAATCAAGTAAAAATGAAACCCCTAAATCCAATATAATATGCCCAGAGGAACTAATCAGTTTACAAATATAATCCAATATCTATTTTTTGGAATTCATAAACAATATCAAACTGCTGCAATAGTAAACCCTCAGTTCCAGGGAAGCTCATCGCCAGGTATAATGTCCCACACTGGGGAGAAGGTAATGCATTTATATGCTGAGTTTGGCTTAGAAAGAGGACACATTTGAGCAGCAAGGGGGCTTGCAGGAGGTAACTCTTAGGCACCTTATAAAACTAGGCTAAGATTCAATTTCAAAAGTAAAGGTTCGTAAGTATTGACTACATCAATATCAATATCAAGGGCCCATCAATGGACCATCCTTGTTCACTAGTCATTGCCCCAGTACTTGGGGAATTCTTGCTGTTCCATTAGAGAATGTGGCAGAGCTCCCCAGGTTGGGAATTCAATATTTTTTCGGTTATTGTTTGCATCTCCACCCACTGTGACAATGTCCCATGAACACCTGGACACATTTTAATGCCTTATATGTATTCCCTAGGTGAACCTCCTCCAATATATCCACCATCACTGACACCCCGCACCAATGATCCTCTCCTTTCATAATTGTAACCCTTCTCTGATCCAAAACTTCTTCAAAAATGAAGCCAACAAATACAATTAATAAGGAAATGAAATAATAATGGTAGTTTTAAAATTAAAAAATAAAATTAAAAAAAAAATTTGGAATGAAAAATGATGAAAAAATATATTTCAAAAATTTGTCATTATGTCCTTCAACACTGTAAGATCTGCTGTCTTCTATGACATTTTCTTCTGTTTATTCCCCCAGTGTCTTACTTTTTTCATTTTGTCTTCAAAGAAGTTTTAGGATACAGCAATTCACATACAAAATATACGGAATTCTCATATACCCAACATTGTCCCCCTTTTCCCCTTTCTCCTATTAATAACATTTTATATTTGGACAGTATGTTACAATTGATGTACAAATATTGAAACATAGCTACGCACCATCATCGATGGTTTACATTATGGTTTATATTTTGGACCATACACTTTTATAAATTTTGATGAAATTTGACATGGCCTGTATCCATCACTGCAAGATCATGTAGAACATTTCCATTTCCCACAAAATGTCCCCTGTTCCATCTATTTTATTCCTTTGTCCCCTTCCCCTCAGGGCCTACTGCAACCACCAGCCTTCACTCCTTGAAGAACAATATTCATAGTTACTTGCAACAACATTGAGGGCTTGATAAGCTGGTCTGTCCTTCTCTATTAGAAACTGCCTATGATCTTGAGAGACTACCACCCGTCTTTTTGAGAACATAGCAGGACTCCCCAGGATGGGAGTCCAGCAACTTCCTGCTCATTATGTGAGTCTGCACCCAATGATACAACACACTATGACAAGATGAACACTCAGAGAATCCCTAGAAGCCTGCCCAGGTGTGCCCTGTTCCTAATGCCCCCCACATCCAACACCCTAAACCAGTATCCCTCCCCTGCCATATTGCCAAAAGAACATTCCCAACTTTGTAGTTTCAACCACATACCCGCAAATCCCCAGTATTCAACTGCTCCCTACCCTAACCATCATCCCAGTTCCATGGACTGTCCAACCCACCCTCCCCACCCTAGCCCCCTGATAAATCAGCATTGCCCAATTGATAATATCGTTGCACCACTGCCATCTCCCCTCCCCCTGCACAGCTACACACTTCCATCTTATCATAGATTTTGCCTATATGGGCATTGGCTCACAATCATCATCCTCCTTTCTATCTCCTGTAATCCTATCTTTCAGACTCCAGCTCTGTGAGTTTGCTCAATTTGCTTAATTCATATCAGTGAGGTCATGTAATATTTCTCCTTCAGTGCTTGGCTTGCTTCACTCAATCTTTGGTCTTCAAGATTCATCTATGTTATCTCATGTGTTAATACTGCATTCTTCCATAGAGATGCATAATATTCCATTATATGAATATACTACAATTTGTTTGTTCATCTGTTAATGGGCATTGGGGTTGTTTGTAACTTTTGGCAATAAGGAATAATGCTGCTATGAACATTGGTGTGCATATATCTGTTCATGTCTTTGCTTTCAATTCTTCTGTGTATATACACAGTAGTTGAATTCCTAAATCATATGGTAGTTCTATAGTTAGCTTCCTGAGGAACCGCCAAACTGTCCTCCACAATGGCTGCAAAATTCTGCATTCCCACCAGCAGTGGATGAGGGTTCCCATTCCTCCACTTCCTCTCCAGCACTTGTAGTCCTCTGTTGTTTTTTTTTAATAGCCAGTCTAATGGGTATAAAATGACACCTCATTTAAGTTTTTATTTTCATTTCTCTATTAATGCTAGTGATGTTGAGCATTTTTTCATGTGCTCTTTAGGCATTTGTATTTCTTCCTTGAAGAAGTGTCTATTCAAATCACTTGATCATTTTTTTAATGGGTTGTTTGTCATTTTAGTTTTGGGTATAGGATTTATTTATCCATTCTGGATATTAGGCCCCTATCAGATATATGGTTACTGAATAATTTCTCCCATTATGTAGGCTGCATTTTCACTTTTTTGACAAACTCCTTTGAGGTGCAAAAGTTTTTAATTTTGAGGAGGTCCCATTTTTCTATTTTCTCTTTTGTTGCTCATGCTTTGGGTGTGAAGTTTAGGAAACCATTTCCTAATATAAGATCCTGTAAATGCTTCCCTACATTATCTTCCAAGATTTTTATGGTCTTAGCTCTTATATTTAGATCTT
>JAQZBX010077122.1:0-14346 GCA_029593785.1 Cabassous unicinctus | reverse complement strand
TTTTTTTTTAGCTGTTAAAAAGAACTTTATTGTAAAATTGTAAAATAAATAGAAAACAGATTGAAAGAAATTACAAATTTTAAGAGAGAGTGCAAGGCCAGGTTAGATTTAATAAATCAGTTATAAGATATAGATTGTACAGCAACAAACATTTATAAATGTAAATAATAATTCTAATATAATAGAAATTAATTATAACATAATTCTAATTTTTTATATTACAGCTCTAACTATTGGACATAATAATCTCCAAGAATGAAATAAATTATTTGTTTAGTTATTTAATTTTATTGTAAGATCAAAATATAAATTTTGAGATATTTTAATGTGTTACATGGATAAAAATATAAAAAATATTTTTCAAACATCTTATGGAATTCCAGCTATACTAATTTATTAAAATACAAAGATAAATATTTAGGAGAAAAATCACTAATAATGAAATGAAGTGATTTTTCTAAGAAAAGTGAATATAGAGTTAAGGACACGCACAGACATCCTCAAAATCCTGACAACATATAAATACAATTAACTTCACTACTCTCAGGGTGTACTTTAAACTCCTAATCACTCACATGCATACATTATGTTTATTTATTAATATATTTACCCATTTGTTCATTTATTCACTCACATAATCCACTATGAAGGATGAGTTAGAAAAACCGGAAGGACTAATTAAAGGACAGCACTTGGTACTACAGCAAGAAGAAAATTCAGTAGCTGGTGGGGCTGAGAACCACAGAATTCCATTAGGCTTTTCTGGGCAGGGCTTTGATGGGTATGTAAGCAAATACTTTGTACTATTTGATTTTCCTAATCATTTCTAGGCATCACTTTAGGGAGGTCATACCGAACAGGTTAATCAGAAAATGTCATGTGAGGAATGACTCTAGAAGAAACTGAGAATCTTTATGGAACTATAGTGACAATGAACAATACTAGGCAAGAGATGGAATATGGATGTTACAATGTCATTAAGGAAAGTGCAGGATTCCAGATGCTTGTGCTACTAAAAAGCAGATCCAGAGCTCACCATCTGTAGTATGCTGTTGCCAAGTGCTTCTCGCATGTGGCCAGTGGAACTGGCCAAATGAGGAACAAGCATCAAAAAGACCACACTGCAGACACTTTTCTGATACAGAGAGACCATTTAGCTACAATTACGCACAGATGTCAGTTTCCTCTGGAGTAGACCTGTCACGCTGGGCATCACGCACCCATTACAGCATCCAGATCTCCCTTTAATTACTGTGTAGCCTATTTTAAAAGACTGGGCTATGAGTGAGAGCAGAAATGTATGCAAAAGATAGCAATATTACCTTTGTCCATGGGAATCGTGGAATCTAGGAACCAATAGAGACAAAAGTATATGGGAAAACCTATCTCCATGATCACACTTAAGTTCATGGCTTGTTCCTCTGAATGAGGTAAGAGTAGCAATAAGAATAATAACAACAGAAGTAATTAAAATTTCCTTAGTTCATAGATCTTCTTCCCAGAAATTTTTCTTAGTGCCTTTCAGAGTCAGAGTCATAGGTTCTCTACGCCTATGATCTTTCTGGATGCTTTCTCGTTCAGTCACTGCCACGGCTGGGCCACTGCTTCCCCACGTGGCCTGTCAAGGACCTTGGCTACCCCAACCTCAGCTGACTCCATGACCTCGTTCAATGTCCTGCGCTTGTCCCACCATCGCTCTGCCATCTCTTCTGGCTCCACCTCCTACCTGCACTTCTGCATGTGCATTTGAGATGGCAACCAAAAGCTGGACTTTGTACTGTTTGGTGAGAATTTCTCTTCCCTCTTAAAGCAGTCCAGACCCAAAAAGTTCATCTGGGATCAAAGATCAATGACAAAGTCCACTCAATTTCTATTCAAGGTTGATTTCACTTGCTGTGCAAACAAGGATAAGTTATATGCCAGCCTTGAGGACACAAGTGAGTGGACACCCTCCCTGGTGCATCCTTAGCTCTTCTCAGGAGCCCCTGGGAAGTGCTGAGGGCAGGTGCCTTCAGCCTAAGCAGAGGCAGAGAGGGCTGCCGGGAGGATCTCCCTGGCTTCACCCCATTAAGAGCACCACGGCTGCTTACTACCTTTAGCAAATTCCATGTTCCCACATCGTAATGAACTCCCTTGCTCTCTTTCTAAACAAAGCACTGGGACTTCACGCCATCCTGGACAAGGTTTCACACTTCAGCATTTTCTCTTTGCTCGACTTATTAGCAGAGGTTACGATGTGTTGGAGTTGTGGATTGCAGTAACTCTGATGCATCCTTTTTCTGGATCCAAACTTGTTTGTGTCCCAATGTCTAGAGACTTTTTATCATGAATGCAAGTATTCTTTTAATTCCTATACTCCTAAACCTCCCCACCAAACTATGAATGGCTTCCTCATTCATTCCCGATTTGTCATCAGAACCACTCTTCCTCTCTGAACACACTAAGGCTTTGCAGCTAGGTCAGCACATTGTGCCTGGTTCCTTTTTCCCATGGAAGCATCCTCATAAGAAAGTTTGCCAGTAACCCTACAAATGGACCCAGCTTGCGTTCTTCCCCAGGAAGTGACTGCTCATTCGTGCAAGTAGATGTCTTCTGCCTATTTCAGCAAGTGAGCAGATGCTAATTGTGGACATAGCTGAGGCTCAAACTGCGACCACCTCTATTGGGTGTGGAAAGAAAGTGACTGATGAAATGGAAGGAAAGTGAGATGTGAAGCTAGAAATATAGAAATATTTTAATTTGCATTCTGGCTTTGCCACTTACAAGTGTGCCACCTTGGATAAGTTTCTTAGCATTTCTGTGTCTTAGTTTCCAAGTATGTAGAATGGAAACTCTAGTAATAGCTATCTCATAGGGTTTTTAATAAGGAATTTAATAGTAATGTAGGTAAAACAACCAGCACAATAGCTCATCTTTACTGCATGTTCAATAGCTCTTGGTTACTGCCACATCCATCTTCACTGTTGTTAATACAATTACTTCTAATTCTTATAATTTAACTAATCCTTGTATTACATGACTGAAGAAAATATTCTCATACTAGAAAGGTTTGATTATTCCTTTGACATTATTCCTAGATAAAGGTGAAATAACTTAGTGGTCCTCTTATCCAAATCAGCTTCCCTAAGGGAAGAAAAAAATCACTCTTATGGTGGCTCCGGGGGCTTATACATTTAGGGCAGTTTTTGCTGCAGACATTTCATTCATGATACCTTCCTTCCCTATGCGTCCTCAGATGGGACTACTTCTCTTCAAGTATTCATCCTAAGAAATTGTTGGTCTCTACATCATTATTAAAATATTTAAGGGAGATAGCAAAATCGATGTAATTATCATAAAATGTAATCTACTCAGATTTAATATATCTCGTAATGTAGTGTCATACTGACAGAAATATTCTGGCTTTTACAGAATCTATAGAAAAAAAAAGTAATACCAAGTTATACCAGCTTTTCTCCAGTGTTGTCCCAGAGTCTGGGGGGTTTGATTTAAGGTGATCTTCCTTGAAAATATTACTTATACAGATATCATTCCTAGAACAGAAAACAAACCATTAGGTAGCCAGGGCTTAAGATTCCAAAGGAAGTTTTGATACCATATTACAACACGAATGAACCCTGAAGACAGTATGTTGAGCGAAATAAGCCAGACAGAAAAAGACAAACATTGTATAATCTCATGTATATAACATAATCAGATTATGCAGACTAATAGAGTAAGAAATTAGAATACAGCTAGCCAGGTGCGGGGATGGGAGTGGGGTAGGGACAGGGTTGGTTTGTGTAATGGTGGAGGTGACGGCAGCACAACATTGTGAATGTAACTAGCTGCTGAACTGTATACTTCAAAGAGGTTTAAAATGGAAAATTTTATGGAGTATAAATACAACCAGAATATTTTTTAAAAGCCCATAGGGAAAAAAATGTTTCCCTTTTTATGTTCTAGAGAACCAATAGCTCTTTCAGAACTTGCTGTCTCATTGACAGGTTAATAAATCCATAAAAATACCCTGTGCTGTGTAGAAAAATGATTCCAAGAACAATTCTCTCTAGTGCCACGGAGACTCTCAAATATTAAGTTAATAAACTGGTATTATTCTCGTCTGTCAGTCTCCTTTGCATCTCTGTCCTCTTGCATGGACCGAGAAAACAACTCGGATGAGCCTTTCATCGATAAGGACCAGACTCAGGACCTGGGAAGGATTGCTGTGGAATTCACCCTGAAACCCTGCCCCTCATGGTAAACAGAGCCAAGGGGATGCTGCTACGTGCAAAAGTGAACAAAGAATATAATAAATATTATTTATGTATAACCATAATCATTTCCTATCACATAGAATTCCTTCAGGGAAAACATTGTGAAGATGTGACAAGGGAAAATTAGGCCTTCAACATGCACAGCGCTGATGCAGAAAGGAAGTGGGGAACCTGCCCATGCTGTGGAGGCAGGCGCCAGTGTGGCCGTGCAGTGAGACTGTGGTTGTGTGGCGGCCAAATAGGCTGTGCAGTGAGGCTGTGGTTGAGTGGGGGCCAATTAGGCTGTGCAGTGAGGTTGTGGTTGAGTGGGGGCCAATTAGGCTGTGCAGTGAGGCTGTGGTTGAGTGGGGGCCAATTAGGCTGTGCAGTGAGGTTGTGGTTGTGTGGCGGCCAAGGTGGGCCATTACTCCCAGCCTGGACTCGTCAGTGGGAGCGGCTCTGTTCACAACTGATGGCCATCTCCTTTCTGGAAAGCCACTCTCAGGAATTCAAAAGCACACAGCGAATGTGTGCTATGCCACTTTGATTCCAGTTTGTACAGGGGGAAAGAATGAAATATAGAAATAGGCTTCATAGTCATCATAGCCCAACAGAAAGGGTCAGGAGGGTAATGAGTAGATTGAATTAACGTGAAAGCATTGGAGAAAATGTCTGTGTTGAAACATAATCATCTGCCTTATGAAGAGTGTCCCGGTATCTTTGATGGCAATTTGAAAGCAGCTATAATTTTAGTTAAATGTATCATCTGAAAAGTGTGACCTCCAAGTACCATCGCTACTTTGCAGAATCAGACCAGTTCTTTTTACTTATGATGAAGTGCGCCAGTCAGTGAAACCATACCGCAGTGACCACTTAGATTTTAATTTCACCTATTTTAAGATTCTTAGCCAGTTTAAACTTCTCATCCCTGTCATCACGATGGATTTCGCTGCCATTGCTCCAGGGCAAAATCGTTTGGAGGAGAGCTCTGAAGTGCACACAAAGGACAGAATTACCTGGGGTCCAGCGCTATTTTTCCTGATGTGTGTATTTTGTTCAAGGATGCTACAGAAGTGATATTTCAAATCCTGCTAGCAGCATCCACTGGAATCATCTTGGGGCAGGCAGAATATGGTAGCTTTATGAATATTCATGGCAGCACATGGCCCATTATGATTCAGGGTACTGTGCAAATACAGCTGCTGTGCTCCAAGCCCACCATGAGAGCAGAGGGTACTTGTTTTAAGTGGTCCCCAAGGTCAAGCACTAGTTAGCAATTTCATAGTCAGAGAATTATCCATCTCACCATACACGTTGAAAGCAGGGTCTCTTTTAAAGAGCTCAGGATTTATAAACCAGCCTTGCTCCTTTCTAGTAAAAGTGAACTATCTGAAGATGGATGAAAACAAAAATAGAATCTATAGGAAATTTAGTTCCCTTCAAGCACTTCAATTCTTTCTGCTCTTTCTTTATTTTCGATGAATATTTATAGAAGGACAGGCTCAGTGTTTTTAGACTAGAAAAGATGCAATCTGTTAGCAATCAATTGTCAACAGTGATATCCATTTACATGTTGGGGTGTAGTGGAAATGACATTAAACTAAGAAACATACCATCTCCTGTAGAGTTTACATCTTTGCTCATGTTTGGGAAAGGGATTTTCACTTTTAATATGGGACCAACAAACAATCAAATGACTAACTTAAAAACAACAACAGGGTACATAATAAGAAGAGTACTTATTCTAAGGTTTATTTTAAACTTGAATATTTACGTATTTTTATAAGTGGTTTTCCCTTTAAATGGGGTGCATAAGCGTCAGAACTTCATCTTGACCTTAATTGTGCGCAATCCATTTGTGAAGCTCTAACATCAGGATATAATATACTTTCTTGTCAAAGTTGATTTAAATGGATAATCTCTTCAAAAATGTGATTTTGTTTTGAATTCCAGCAATTGTCCTAAATAATATTTGCAATATGCAACAATTTGATAACAAATCAGTAACACTTTTAGTAAAATAAGAGTTGAAATGTGGATGTGGTCTTAAAATATATATTTTTTAATCTTCCTCATTATTTTCAGGAATACTTACAAAATAAACTGTTCAACTTTATATAAGTGAGAAGTTGAACAAAAGGACTTTTTGGTTTACTATAGTTTCTCCATGTTTAAGTGGCAACATTGTTGTGATGCACTACCTATAAATACTTTGATCTTGAATATATGAAATTGACATGAAACCTTCCTGCTGGGAAAAGACAGAGAACCCCAAATTGTCACTCTTTTTATCAGTCTCCTAGTAAGAAAGTGATTGAAAGTGGTTAACACGAGAAATGTATTCTTGGAAGGAAAACTGAACTTATCATCTGCTTTACTGTCCTATCCAATAAGCCTTGTGTCCACCCCTATTCGTTTTCAGTCTGAGCAAATGTGACGATGCCCTCAACTATTTTTAACAATACCCACAAAATGCTACACAATTACTCATTCAAAATCTACTGTCCAGTTGTTTCTAAATAGTTTCCATGTATCCTGTCAGTCGTTTATAAAGTAGATCCTAAATATACACAGAGCTTTAAGTAAAGTGCTCTGTCCTTGAATTATTTTCTTTGGATTTGACATTCTGAGTGTCAAAATGATTTAAATGTACAGAAAATATGTTTGAAAAGCCAGGAATATTTTTGTATCATACTTTATTTGGCAGTGAACTAATGTAATGAATCTCTGTGGAATGAAACCACTGAATAAAGGTCCTGATCCACATCACTACCTAGGAAGACATCTGCAGTGCACACTCTGGAGTGCAGCTTCACTTCCTGGCCACAAAATTTCAGATGATGATGATGGACAACGCCCATCCCAAGGAACAGAGAGAGTCTGCAACTGCAAGCAAGAGCGGCCCATCCACCTGCCCCATGGGATCTAAGGCCCTCTCAATTGGAGGTGGAGTGGACATCACCATCCCAGACTCCTCAGGATTGGGGAATGAACAATGGACTAGAGTGGACTTACTGTTATTCTACTATAGACTTATTGTGATTCTAGCAATGGGAGAACTTGTTTCATTGATATTAAGGCAGTGGCTACCAGAGGCTCTGAGGGGAGGGAGAGTGAAAAACAGGTGCATTTTCGGGACATTGGAGTTGCCCTGCATGATGTTGCAATAACAGATACAGGCCATTACATACTTTGTCATAACTTAAAAAATTGTGCAGGACAGAGTGTAAATTAGTAGCAATGCTTCAATATGTGTTCATCAGTTTTAACAAATGTACCACATTAATGAAAGATGCTGTTAATGTAGGAAAGTGTGGGAACGGGAGGGAATGGGGTATATGGGAATCCCCTACATTTTTTATGTAACACTTATGTAATCTAAAGTTTCTTCCTTTTTTTTTTTTAAATTTTTAAAACAATTTTATTGACATCCATTAGCAGCCATCTCTCAATCCCTCTATCTTTCCCAATCCCTAAATAACCATTAATCTAATTCCATCTTTATAAATTGATTTATATTTCCATTTTATATAAATGTAATCATAAAATATGTAGTACTAAAGTTTCTTTTAAATAAACAAACAAACAAATAAACCAACAATGGATTCCAGAAGGGATTTGGACAGTGGCAAATCCTTTAAACTCTGGCTGGCCACAATGCACTTTCAGATATTTTTATGCCGTATAATACGGTGGCAGGATTTCAGAAAGGCTGATTGGCATGTTTTATCAGTAGGAAAATCTCATTTTGGGTAGTGGAACACTTTTTCAAAAAGCAAAACTAAACTGGATATCTGGAACTTGGAAAACTTGATTATCTTGATGAAGTCAACACAGGAAATGTGCTTTCTCAAACCTGCTGAAGCTGCATACTTTGGGAAAAAAATATATATAGTTCAGGAAAAAAATCTTCACTCAGAATATCATTTCATAGTCTTTTCTTAGTTTGTGGACTTTCCTTAATTCAATTGAATTGTTTCAGAAGTGAAGAGGTAAGAGTGAAAATTATCAGAAGATAGTAAATCAGCTCAGGAGAGCCTTTTTCTCATTTTGATTTACATCTCTTGCTTGCAAGTTTTTAACATCTCTTTATCTTTGGCACCTTCCAATAAACATGGAGGATTCATTATTTCTGAGACATTTGGGCTTTCTCTTATGACCAGCAACAACATATAGTGTAAAAGCCTTTTAAAAAATCATTTATAACATTTTTAATAAATGCTAAGGAATTACCTAAGCATTTTATTTATAGGAGTATTCTTTATTTCTCAAAGCAATCCTATGAAGACACTTCTCGACACTATTTGACTTGATAGCTTTCTCTAACTTGATAACTTAAAAAGGCAAATGAATTGAACTGACAGCAGACTTTCCAAAGCCAACATACAAAGCAAGACAATAAGCAGCAGAACTTATTTAAAATGTAAAGAGTGTGATTCAAGAATTATATATTCAGCAAAGCTGTCTTGTAAGGTTTTGGGAGGTTGCTAATTGCTATAAACCTTTTTGAGGGAAATTTGCCAGTACTTATTAAAAATATATAAATGCACTTGCTTTCTTACCAACAATCCTGCTTATAACCTGAAGATATGCCTCTAATAACATGAAAATAAATAAGCACAAGATTATTCATTGCAGCATTTCTTGTAATTGCAAAATATTGGAAACAACCTAAAAGACCATATTTAGGAAATTGGTTTAATAAGTTATAGTACATACACACAATGGAGTACTCAACAGCTATATATATATATTTTTTTAACTATGAGGAAGAGCTCTATGTACTAACTTGGAGTGATTTCCAGGATGCACTATTAAGTAATAAAAGCAAAGTGTAAAGTAATATTTATAGTATGCTACCACTTTTCATGTAAGAATTAAGTGGTTCACATATTATATGATTCCATTTATACCAAATTTATAGATACAAGTAGACTAGTGATTGCCAAGGACTTAGGAAGAAGGGATGGAAAATGACTGCTAATGGGTACAAGGTTTCTTTTTAGAGTGATAAAAATGTTGTAAAACTAGATTATGGTGATGACTACACAGCTATTTAAATATACTGAAATCTATTGCATGTATACTTTGAAGAGCTGAACTTCAAGGTATATAAACCATATGTCAATAAAATTGTTACAATTTTAAAAGAAACAAGGGGATGTAAGAAAATATGCATGTATGTGATCATTTGTGCAAAATAGATACAGGAAAGAGAAACCAGACGACAAAGATTTGGGGCAGAGGGAGCTTCTTGAGAAAGGGGAATAGGAACAGGGGAGAAGGGGTGAGGACGGAGTCCCACTTTTCTAATGTATCCACTTGCATAGCTTTGACTTTTGGAACCAGAGTAAGCTTTCACACGCCCGAAAAGAGAAGGAATATTAAAATCAGCCACGAAGAGCAGAGTCCACAAAATAAATATAAACCATAAATAATAAACTGAACTGTATTGTGAGTGAAAAACATAACCATACTGAAAGAGATGGGGAGGAAACCAACTAACCTAAGTAACTTCAGAAAGCGGTATTTTGACTGGACACTGTGAGGTTAAAGACAAAAAGTAATTGTACGTAAATACTTTAGTTATTAAAGTTGCCTTTCACACGGGTATGGGCAGGTAATTCTAAAACCACTTTATGCTTATACTGGGATTAAATGAATTGTAGGTAATGAGAGCGAGTTGTCTTTCTAATGAAGAAAAAAGCTACAAAGGCAGAGGGAAGGATGGAAGAAATCCTGTACTGCTGGCTGGAACCAGAGGTATCAGTATGAACTCATGGTTTTTAATACACGGATAGAGAGATGAGGAAATAAATGGAGTTGTTGTAGAAGGAAAACGTAGTAACTTAGGTTAAGTGGCTTAAAACGGAGTTGGAGAGCTGCTCATACAGAGAAGCCCTTGTGCCCCCCACTCCCCTCACCACCGCCGGAACTGACCGGTGCCAGCAACACCTAGCAGCGTGCAAAATTACCTTCCTTCCTGGAGAAACAAAACCAGTTTCCTAGACCCCAGCTCCAACCAACACCTCCAGTTTCTCTTCCTTTTTCTCCCCTTAAAAACCCTCACCGACAGCCCCATCTTGGGATACAGTTTGGGAGGTTTCCTGAATCTGTGCTCTGGAACTGCCATGCTAAGTCCCCAATTAAATGTCTTTTTGTTGCTTTTCAGCTCAGTTTGTTATTTCTCGATTGACATTGCATAACTCCGTGTGGATTGAGAGGGCCTGGAGCAATGGTAACCAGTGGGAATGAGCACGCACACGGAACTAAGTTTCTAAATACTGTTCTCCAATAAAACACCCGGGGGTTCTTGGAGAAGTGGTTGGTCTGACGCTTGGGCAGAAATAAAGCTAGATGAGCCTGGAGCATCGTGCAGTGGCAGTAAAATTAAAAGACGTGCTCATAAAGGATGATGGAATGTCGGAAGGACACAAAGGGCAACTTGGACTCTGGCACAATTTGAGCATAAAATCATGAGGGCATTGGATTATAACTCATTAAATAAAATAAATATCCACAAAGTAGTACATATAAATAATTCTTCCCCTCAAAAATTACAATTGATAAATGTAGAAAGGATAAGAGAAATGGAAAAAGCACCTTCAGACAAACACAGGATAACAGCTGCTGTAGGCAAGATCTACTGATGGATGAAAAAAATCAGTGAACAAAAGTTTGAGGAGAAGCAGGCTATTTGCATATCTCCTTGAAAATATTATGAAAGGATAAAATAGTAACTTTTCAGTGGAAAAACCAGTGGAAAAACCATGTTACCCAAGGGATCAAGCTTCACATCACCAGTAATAAAACATCTATATCATGTAACTCCTATTATAGAAAAGCAACATGGGAACACTTTTGTGGTATTCTTACACGTCCCTCACTGCTGAAAATAAAATGCACAGCCTCAAGCTAACCATGAGAAAACATTGGAGAAATCCAAAATAGGAGACACTTTACAAAATAATTGACCAGTACTCTTCAAAAGTGTCACAGATTAGAGGACTCTAAGTAGACTTGAAAATTAAATGCAATATTGTATCCTGAATTGGATCTCAGACAAGAAAAAGCCATTAGTGGGAAAACTTGTGAAATTTGAATAAGATATGTGATTTAGTTAATAGCATTGTACTACTATTAATTCCTTATTTTTGCTAAGTGTATCATTTTTTTAAGTTGTTGAATTTAGAGAAAACTTGGTGAAGGGGGTACATAAACTCTCCGTACTAGTTTTGCCAATTTCCTGTAATTCTAAATTCATTTCAAAATAATAAGTGAAAAAATAATAGTAACGTGGTACTTTTAATCTACATTTGGAAGACTAGGAAATTGAACTGAAAGAGTAATGCAAATTTAATAGGTCAGAGAGTTATGGTGCCATGATTCAAAACCTAGAAGCCTGAATTAAGAAACTATGTTCTAAAACATTCATACAGTGCTAATAATATTGTTTAATCATAATGAATACAAGTGAATCCATAAAATAAAATGCTCTGAACTACAAGGACATTTTATATTAACCACAGAGTGATTTTCAGTAGGCCTCAGGGTTCCCCCAGAGTGTGTAGAAATGGGAGGGGCCATTGGTGGTTGCCCCAATTACTCAGGAGTGCTGACATTTAGTAGGAAGGGGCAGGGATGCTAATAGCTCTGCAGTGGACAAGGAAGGTTGAGAGAATAACAACTGACATTTCCAAAGACCAATAGTGTAGTCACCCACTGAGAAATACTGATACAGAGAGAAATAAACAAACACATTCTAAGCCCAAAGGAGTAGATCTTGTTTCTTCTTGGCCCCGTTTATTAGATTAAGAAATATAAAATTTTGTAATGTTTCCGAAGGTAAAATGGCTGGTTGCTGATATCTTGCCTAATCCTGAAGCAATCGTGAAGCCAGTACTCAGATGCTAAAGTTGAGAGTGCAAAATCCTTATTCAATTTGGATAAAAGTTTTGAAACAGCATTGTCAATTACTTAATTATTATTTAATATTTTGATTTTAAAAATAGGCAACACTTTCATTTGGTCCCTATCCCTCTGTTAAAATCTCAGGCTTCTGTGATGGAGTCATATCTCTAACCTAAATTTTGGTTATTTAATCTCAGTTTGTTTCCCAATAGGAAAATGTTTCTTTTCCTCCACATTATTAAGGATTTTAAAAAACAACATGCTACCCTAATAACAGATGTAAAAAGGAACTCATAGTGGGCAGATCAGAAGGTTATCTTCATGCAGTACGGACTGTAGGATTCTGTGTTGTCTGTGGGATTCAACGTCAGCCCCATTAATGGTAGCTCCCATATTCTTTTCAGATGTTTCTCTCAATGATGACAACTTGTCTTGGTACCAGTTCTCTCAGCACCTAGTCCTATAGGATATATCCTCTCCAATTCTATGGATTCCATCCATAACCCTTATTTTTAGCATTCTGTCCGATCCACAAAGAGTGGAGTTTCTTCAACTATTGCTCTATGGTGGTTTGGAGGTTGGTAACCCCCATACACATGTTCTTAAACTTAATCCGTTCCTGTGGCTGTGAGCCCATTATAGGTAGCACTTTGGATGAGGTTACTTCAGTTAAGTTATAGCCCCATTCAATCAGGTTGGTCTTAATCTTTTTACTAAAGTTCTTTATAAGTGCAATGAAATTCAGACAGAGAAAGAGAAGGCCACAGTAAGCAAGAGCTCAGGTCAAGGGAACCCAGAAGGGAAGGGAGAGGCTGCCATGTGCATTGCCATGTGACCGAGGAGCACAGGACCAGGGATAGCTGACAGCAGCCCCAGAACGTGTCTTCCGAAAGAAATCACTGCCTTGGTGACACTGTGATTTGGAGTTTTCCTAGCCTCAAATCCATGAGCTAATAAATTTATGTATTTTTAAGTCAACTCACTGTTTGGTATTTGCTTGGGCAGCCAAGGAAACTAAAGCAACTCCCAGCAGCATAAAAATATATGCAATATTTTACCTCATTACACATTCCTAAATGCTGTGATGGCTAACCATTACCAATCAAAGTGTGGTTCCTGCAGCTTATTAGAAATGCAGAGTCTTAGGCCTTACTCCATAGCTCTTCGATCAGAATCTGCATTTTAACAAGCCCATTAAAGCTTTAGAAGCATTGCCCTGTATGACCGTATGGCAGTTTCAGCACTATATTTAAAGGCTAGCTCATGCTAGCGTCCCTGAGGAATTTTCCAGTGATAGCTTGCTGCAGAAATCTTTCACATACTATACATAAAGGCCCTAGAGCTGAAAGATATGCAATTTAAAGCTCTAATCATAATCACAACATACATTTCTTTTTTAAAGTTTACTTTTTAAGGCCATTATGAAAATATCTATGATCTTACTTCCTGGGAAAATTTCTGAAAGATGCCATCATAAAACTTCCCTGTTTCTACAGACAATAAGCACTTACAGGACCAGCCCATAGGAATAACTGATCAATGACGTAATATATTCCTTTGGGAACGTCTTCAAAGGCATCCCTATCTAGGTTTTCACCTTCTTAGAACTATTTTGACACTGAAAGGACATTTGGGAATTTTTTTTTCCAAATGTTTATCTTATTCAATTGATTATACAATAAATTTAATTCCAATTAGTCAAAATTTTATCTTTTAAAAATATCTCTGTTATCCAGAGTAATTCACTCCATTCTCAAAGACATCTTTAAAATATTTAACGTGACATTCAATTGAATTTTATGTAATTATATGGCCCAGGATTTGACCTCAAGGAATGTAAACATCTGTGTAGAAGGCATAAATGTAAATAAATAACTCGATTACCCTGAAAATTACATAGAAGTGCTAGAAAAATGCAACACAATCGCAATTGTGGATTTATAAAACTTGCATGTACTTTTCTTTTATGGAAAAACTCCAAGGCAAGTTACATAATATTGCAGAATATCTAAATAGACTTTTGATAAAAATCACATCTCTTTAAGTCACATCTTAGTGATATAAAGTCAATCTCTGAGGGTAAACTGAGCACATGCTGAGGGGATATTAATTCCTTTATCTGGAAAATGGAAAACATACTTAAATATTAGTTTGAAACACACAAAATATCAGGTCAAAAATAGTCTAATATTTGACCATT
>JAQZBX010077121.1:0-14334 GCA_029593785.1 Cabassous unicinctus | reverse complement strand
AAAAAAAAAAAAAAAGAATTCTCGGCTGGCAGTTTTCTCTTTCGGTTTCCTAATTGTATCATACCACTGTCTTCTCACCTCCATGGTTCCTGACGAGAAATCGGCACTAAGTCTTACTGGACGTCCCTTGTACATGATCGTTTGCTTCTCTCTTGCTGCTCTGAGAATTTTCTCTTTATCGTTGACATTTGACATTCTGAGTAGTATGTGTCTTGGCGTAGGTCTATTTGGATTTATTCTGATTGGGGTACGGTGTGCTTCTTGGACATGTAAGTTCATTTCTTTACTGAGAGTTGGGAAATTTTCAGCTATTATTTCCTCAAATACTCTTTCTGCCCCTTTTCCCTTCTCTTCCCCTTCTGGAACTCCCATGACATGTATGTTGTTGTGTTTTGTGTTGTCATTCAACTCTCTGAGCCCCTGCTCAATTTTTCCCATTCTTTTCTCTCTGTGTTCTTTTCTCTCTTCAATTTTAGCTACTCTGTCTTCGGTATCACTTATTCTTTCTTCTATCATTTCGAGTCTGCTGTTGTATGCCTCAAATGTGTTTCTGACCTCACCTATTGTGTCTTTCATTCCCACGAACTCCGTTACTTTTCTGTTCAGGATTTCAAATTCTTCTTTGTGTTCACTCAATGTCTTCTTGATGTCATTTATCTCTTTAACTATATTGCCTTTCAACTCATTAATTTGATTTTGGAAATTTGTGCTCATCTTGCTGATTAGTTCTCTCAAATTCTGCATGTCTTCTGGGATTTTGATGTATTCCTTTTCTTGGGCCATGTCTTCTATTTTCTTAGTATGGCTCGTAATTTTTTGCTGGTGTTAGGCATCTGGTTAGGATGTAGTTTACTCAGATACTCAATCTCTTTCTCTTTTATAGGGATTTAGTGGCAGGAGGCTGTGAGTTACCACAGCTCTTTGATTTTTGGCTTGACCTGGATTGCTAGGATTGTCCTGCTGGTTGCTCAAAACTGGGCACTGGACCCAGTTATTGGTTGTAGAGTCGCTTCCTAGGGCCTTGGGTAGGGAGGCTATAGAGGCCAGGAAAAGCCTCTCCTACTTTTTAATTTTCTTATGTGCACTTCCTTGGTCTGCCAGGAGATGGCACTCTTTGGCAGCTCTCAAGTCAATGCCTGGTTGGAGTGTATTTGTTGTGACACAGACCAGGTCAGTGTGATAGGGCTTCCTGTTTGGAGGCTAACAGCCTTGTAATTCAAACTTTCTGAGACAGTTCTCCAGTCTTCTTTGGCAGCCTCCTCCTCCCTTTTCCCAGCTAGGAAATATTTCCACTCCCCTCTGAGTCCTCAACAATCCGTCCCTGTTAGTAGAGGAGGAGATTGGGAGGTTTGTATATCTTTAGCCCCTTGCAGGCTCCAAGGCAAACAATGCCAGCCTTCTCTTATCTTTTAAAAAATCTTCCCTTGGCCCTGCAACTTCCCCAACTACCATTCTATGTATTTTCGTTTTTAGATAAAAATTTTTACAAATTCATCTATGCTAGGTCTTTGCTTCCTCTCCTTAAGGCTATTCTTCAAATTCTATAAACTGGCTTCTGCTGTCACCACTTCTCAGAGGGTTTTTTAGTAAAGATCAGCCATTACTTCCTAGTTCCCCATGTCCAATGGGGATTGTGCAGTCCTCATCATGATCGATCTGTAGCACTTTGGTATTATTGCCTATATTATGATGAGGAGGATAATAATTGTAGTTGTAGATAACAGTGAGCAAGAAAATCCACCATTATTTATTAGAGATTTACTATATGCTGGGCATGGAAATAGGTACTTCAGGTGTTTATGAATCTAATATTTAATAAATGCCTACTATGTTATGTCAGGCACTCTGTCAGTAAGAAGCTGGGAATATAATAATAAACAAGCCACACTTGGTCTCTGTCACCAAAGAATAGTTTATTATAGGAAAGAGATAACTAAGAAAGTAGTTAAAATGTTGCTTGATAAATGTCAAAACTGGGCAAATATTAAGCACAATAGGTTCACAAAGCAGGGCTCTAAATCCAGATTTGAAAAGTTAAGAAACAGTTCCTTCCTGGAAGCATCAACCAAAAGGACAGGGCTAGGGGGAGCAACAAGGAGGAAAAGCTGTTCCAGGCCACGAGATGAGACTCGGGATGACCTGGCGGGAGCTGAGAGTGAGCTGGCAGAATGAAGAACAGTGCCCAGCAGGACGGAGCTCCATGCCCCAAGGGGCATGGGGTCAGGTGTTAGTGGGAGACTGAACAGAAGGGTCAGACCACGGTCAGGCCAAGGGGTTGAACTTCACCCAAAGGCAAAGGGATGCCACAGAATCACTGTGAGCAGAACTAGTAAGATCAGATTTGTATTTAGAAGTTTCTCTTTGGCTAGAGTGTGAAAACGGACTACAGGAAAGGATGGAGGGCTTGGAGACCACACAGGAGACTGTTCCAACAACAAAGGTGTGAGCTAGATTCAGGGCAGTAAGTATGAGGTCATGAACAGATTTAGGGAGAAATTTAGAAGCAGATGCGATGGTAGCTGGTAATTGATCAGCTATGGGACGTGACAGAAAAAGAAGAAACCAAGAAAACACCCAAATTTTGGGGTTGGGTACGTAGGAGTGAGTCAGAGAGCACAGGAAAAGCAGCGGTGGAGACACTGAGTTCTGTGAAGCTAGCACCAGTGGTCTCCTCCATGCTACCACGGAAGCAACAAAGACTACACATCCCGCACTGAAGGCCCTTTATGAGCCATCTTTTTTGTCTTTGTCTCTTGCCACCAAGCCTTCACACCTGCACTGTAGAGAAAGAACCATCCATAGTCCAAAGACAAAGCTGTATCACTCTGAGTAGCCAACCAGACACGTGCTGGACCTGGAATGTCATTCCCTCCTGTGAGCATATGAGAAACTCCCACTCATAGCTCACCTAAGATAGCACGTCATGCAAAAAGTCTTTGCTGAGATCCCCCCCAATGCTCAGTTACCCCTCCCTCCTCTGGACAGCCTTCCTAGAGTGGCTCTGTTACATTCCTGGGGCACACTGTAATTTAATGCTCATGGCTGTCAGTCTATCTGTACCATTAAGCGTTCTTGGCAGCACCTGCCTTAAGTGTCTCTGCATCTGAAGCCATTTCTTAATCTGTGCAATGATCCCTTCCTAACCACTGGTCCCGCAATATGCTAGATTTGGCAAAACAAAAAACTGGACTACACATCTGCCCTGAGGGCACCTATGGGCAAGTGGGAACGTCTCTCTCTCACACACACACAGAACAGCAGAACCAGTGATATGACAGAAGCATATACGCCTGGCAGGTAGAGCCTCTCAAATATTTCCTGAGCAAACAATGACCTCCTGGTACCAGGATGAGAATAATTTGAGCTCCAAATATTAAAAACCAATAACCATCTGTATCTTGCTTTTTAAGTATCTAGAAAATATCCAAATTGCACAAACCACTGAAATTCAACATCACAAGATTTAATAAAAAATTTTAAAAACTATCCCAGTCATATCATTTCTTACTATTTTAAAAAACAGTTTTGAAAGCATCATAAATTATCACTTGAAGAGCTATAACTAAAGCAATAGTCCAATAAATCTGTTGTTGTAGTGGCATATCTCAAGTCCCGATTTCAAATAAAAAATTAACACTCAGCCCAGAAAATTTTACGGAACAAATCTAAGTGATGAATTTTTAGCCACAACCTTATCAGTGGCTATGAAAGCAATAAACTTATTCCTGGGAATCATTTCTCTTTCATACTGTTTAATAAATATTTGACGTTGATAAGAATGTGTTCAATGGGGCAAACTTTCTTCCCCACCTCCCACCCCAGCTTCTTCCATTTGATCACCTTTCCTTACTCTCCCTACTACAAATAACTTACATTAATATATTTACAATTTAAGAATTGTACATCATTACTAGGTACCCATTACTTAAAATCATTTCCTGAGTACTTATGCATAGGTATAAAGGGGAATAAAGAACAACTGTCCTCTGTGTAGTAGGGGGAGGCAGACCCAAATGAATAAGCAAAATAATGTGATATAGGGATTGTGATAGATTCACATTCAAAAGAGCCTATATAATCCTTTGGAATTAAACATAACATTTAATAAACTTGGACAGGACCTCAAATGAGCCATCCCCAAATGTACTGCTAGACACTGTGAAAGAATACTCAAGAAAAAATAAAAGACAAGTTTCCGTCATCAGAAGCGCTAAATAAGGGAGAACTAGACACCATTAAAGCTGAGTCAGGCAGCGGATTGCGGTGAGCGCTGTAAAAAGAGCTCAATGCAGTATGCGTGAGAGACTGGGGAGGGGGAGAACAAACATAATGGAAGGAACCTAGAAAGTTCCAAGGGAGGCATGTTTTGAAGCAGGTTTTCAAGACAGGCCAGGGTTGGACAAGTGACATAACAATGTGAAACAGTATAAAGCAAATGTTCTTCTCATGCTCAAGACTACAGCCCTTCTAGACACCTCAAAGGCTTGGAAAGGAAACTGAGTGCTTACACGAAAAGTGCAAAGATCTGCCTCGGGGTCTGTAGTGTGTGTTGCATGGGAGAGGGCTGGGGGAGTGTGTGAATGTCCCCTGTCTTTCTCACATAAACACCTCTACTACATCCCTAGAGCAGAGAGTCTATGAAGTCTAGATTCAAGCCCTGCTCACCAGGGTTGCTTCGGAAGACAGAGGGTTGGCCAGAGAAGAGAATGAACCCTCTCTGGAGATCAAGCTTCCTCACTGCCACAGTGCCACGCTGGCATAGGGTCACTAGGACCTCCCTACTTCAGGATTTCCTTTTGCCAAAAGCTACCTTTTTCCCCGAGCTCCCCAACCTGGCTCCGGCTTCTAAAATGGGGCTTTTAATCACATTGCTAGTACTCAGTTTATTCATGTCATCTAATTCTGGGCTTTAATGAGCTGGGAGTACTCACCAGACATATGACAATTATCAGCCTCCCTGCTTAGGAGGGATGACCTGGAGGGAGCACAAAAACAGTTAAACTCAAAACCTGAGACAGAATGGTTGTGAAAGTATCGTAGCAACCACAGAACGTGTACACTGAAGAAGGGTGGGATGTGTGATTCGCCCACGTTGTTCTCATCTTGGATCTGAATCTACATCACTCTGACTTCTTGCCTCTCACTGCCTTCCATTGCTTTCTGGTGTCCTAAAATGTCTGATAATTATGTATGAAACACCCCAACCAGGGCTCGCTCTTAAAAAAAAGAAAAAAAAAAAGCCTATTCTACTCCAGGTATTGCAAAAGTGAAAATCTCCTAGAACTAGGTATCGGCCTTCCCCCTCTCAGTCAGTTGACCTGTATCTTCTTATCCAACTTTAGGTGTACTTGGCACACACCATAAGTATTCAAACATATTTCGAGTTGCAGTTATTAAATTGCTGCACATTCCTAGAACAATTGATCTCCTTTGTGGCTTAACATACATTTATCACTTTATTTGGACTCTGCAAGCCAGAAAGGTGTGACTTGGCTGAATCCTGCCCAATAGAAAATTGCAGAAATATTCATCACCAAATCACATTGAATTTAACCCTCAGAGTTGGAGTTAAAACATGTTTTTGCTAGAGACTGTGGACTGGTAAAAATACACAGCCCCATGGGGAAACGTGGTATTAAGCAAGCGGCAACTCTTGCCATTCTGGCTGCATGGATTACAGACTTCTCAATTTGTCTCCTATTTGGTTTGTCCTCTTATGTTCCCAAAGGACCCCCTTTGCCAATACCCTTTTTCCCCCAAGTATCACTTATTTCCTAATAACCTCCTGACATCTTAGCTAATAATTTGCAAACCAGTTGGACACCTTATTCTTACTGTACTAAGTAAACAGACTAATTCCTACTCTGACCTATTTTCAGTGAATGTTTGGAATGAAAACAGGGAAAGGTAAGTGAATCTGAAGGTATAAAAGACTGGATAGACTACCGCTAAGGAGCTTTCTGTTTATACCATATCACCCCATCTCTAATTCTCCTCTCTTCACATACTGGGCATTTTATTACTCTATAGCAGTGAAAATGAATAAACTAGCAAGCCTATATGGAAAAATATAGTCTCTCAGACTGGCTTATAGGCTTAGCCTGGGAAAGGGGTTGAAGTAGAAGATAATCGAAATATTAGCTAACATTTATCAAGTTATTATGTTCCAAGTACTGTTCATAAAGGTTTTATTTGTAGTAATTTAATCCCCACAGACTTCAAGAGATAATTACTAATTTTATTCCCATTTTACAGGTAAGTTAATTGAGGCACACATCCACTAATAACTTTCCCTAAGTTACACAGTTGAGTTGCACAGTTAATACACAGTTAATGTTAGACTTGGGATTTGAACCTGGCAATTGGATTCCAGAGCTTATGTTCTTAACATTACGTTATTCTGCCTTTCTCAAAGTTTAGTGTTCATTCTAGAGCAGGGTTTCTATCCCTTTTCCATGGATTGGCTTGTAGGAGTGGGGGTGGGGTTGGTTCCCTGGAATCATATCAAATTGGATGGATAAATGCATATGCCCTTTTATGAGGACACAGTCCACAAATTTCATCAGAATCACAAAGGGGTCTGTAGCCCTCCAAAAGTTGAGAATATCTTATCTACTGGATAACCCCTGCTATTATAATGGATTCTTACTTATTGAGTTCCTGTACATAAAAACAACACGAAGGGATCCAGAAATATTTACTATGATGAGAGAATTTACCTAGTTAACAGCTTACCTACAATTAGCTCCATTTTATACACAATTTGTATTCCAAATATATATTTTTTAAACTGGGAATATATTTCAGCCAATGGATATAATAACTGGAAAATGTGTTTACAAGGCAGCCCATAAAAGTCTAAATTCATTCACAATGTAACTATAGCACAGTGGTGATAATACTAGAGAAAAACGCTGCTTACCTCCCCATGCTCACCTTCTCCGTGGCAATGTTTTCCCTATCGACCTCTCTTAAAACTCTGATCTCTGTCCCTCATCAACTGCACACAAAGATTCGATTACACTAGTCTATCCTTCTGCCTATCATGCTGTCGTAAGTTCTGCTGGATAAGTAAACTTCAGTGCTGTCTCTTCCAGAAAGTCTGCCCTGGCCATTGTTACTAATGCATGTATCCTCCATAGGACCTGGAACAACCGGATTGTACTCATGAGTTCACATGCCTGTTTCCCCCAGTAGATAGTGACATCAGAGTCAGCGACATTGCCTTAAACATCCCTCTATGCTCAGAAGCGAAGACAGTGCCTTCTATAGAAGGTGCTCAATCTCAACTTCCTCGAAGTGAACAGAAACCAACCAAGCTGTATAATGATGGTTCTAGAAGAAAATATTCCAGAAGTCCAGCATGGGATGCTAAGAACACACTATTCTCTGGCGCTTCATTTCCTAGTACATGGTGGGTATTGAAAAATAGGCATGAAGACGAAGGAACACGTATTTCTCAATTTTCAAGTTACTGGTAACACCCACCACCTAAGGCAAGATCTCAGGAGAATGGGGTAAAAAAATTATGGGGAAGTTGGCACCTCTTACCAGTCTAGCTCATAACATGCCCATTTTCAATATTCCTTGGGCCCATTCTTTCCCAGCTGACCTATTCTGCTACAGATTGCAACTGGTACTTTTGCCCAGGGTAGTGCTGGCCTTTCCACACTCTGCCATATCAGTCCCCATTGACTTTCCCCAAACCATTTCCCTGGCACAAGTTCTAAATTAGGGGTGTAAGTTGTCAGGGTTTTTTGTTTTTGTTTTTTTTTTAATCAGGGAAAGGAAAGCATGACAAGTTATAGGAAGTAAGAAAATACACATATATGCATATATATTTGTATATCATTTTACAAATATTGGTATGTACTGTGAAAAATCTTGATTTTTATGAACAATAAAAAATAAAAAAAAAATAAAAAAATAAAAAAAAGTTATAGGAAGTAAAGAGAAGTGACATATACAGAAGGGACCTAAGTACTAAATATACTAATACAAAAAAGTTTTGCTTTTTAGCTTTAGATTTAAAAGCTTTGAAAGTATGTTTGTTCCCCATTTGACCCAAACTTCCATGTCAGTTTCTTAATAATTGACAATAACCTTAAAATGTTTTGGAAAGCACAAAACACAGAGAAATATGTCCCTGCCCACTTATATTCTCACTTCTAATTTCACTCGATTTTTAAAACTCACTTTTCATGTTTGCAGCTCTCTAGTTATGTTTGTACATCATTAGTTGTTATCTAGGTAAGCATGTTTACAGGCACAATGCCTTGGCATCAGCAACAACTGTACCAATCACTGCCTCTTTTCTATCTTTTTACCTCCCTCCTTCTGAAAGCTATTATACAAAAGGTAAGAATGCCAAAATATGGTGGCTATAAAAGGATATGACCCTCAAACATAGGAGACTTAAGAAATTCTGGTTACTGCTAGTGGAAATGTAAAATGGTGCAGCTGCTGGGAAAAGTTTGGTGGCTTTTCAAAAGTTAAACACAGGGAAGCGGATGTGGCTCAAGCGATTGGGCCCCCGCCTACCACATGGGAGGTCCGTGGTTCGGTTCCCAGTGCCTCCTAAAGAAACAAGGAAGACGAACGGACACAGCGAGTACAAACAACGAGGGGGTGGGGAGAACTAAACAAGTAAAATAAATTTTTTAAGAAAGGCCTCTAAACCCACAGATGGCAGCTTCTCTTTGTTGGACCAGCCCTCACTTAAAAAAAAAAAAAAGTTAAACACAGAATTATCATATGACACAGAGATTCCACTCATAGTTATACACCCAAAAGAAGTGAAATTATATGTTCAAACAAAGACTTATACATGAACGTTCAAAGGAGCATTATTCATAATGGCCAAAAATGGAAAAACCCAAATGTCCATCAACTGATGAATGAACAAACTAAATATGGTACATCCATACAAGAGAATATTATTCAGCCATAAAAAGAATGAAGTACTGATACATGCTAAAATCAGATGAACCCTAAAAATATTATGCTAAGTGAAAGAAGTGAATCACAAGAGGCCACATATTTATGATTCTACTCATATGCAATGTCCAGAATAGGCAAATCCATACAGTCAGAAAGCACATTAGTGGCTTCCAGGCCTGAAGCGGGGAGGGGCAATGGGGAGTCACTGCTTAAGGAGTTTCTTCTTGGGAGTGATGAAAATATTCTGGAATTACATTATGGTGATGGTTGCACAAAACTACTAATGTACTAAATGCCAGTCAATTTATACGAACATTTAAAATTGTACATTTAAAAACGGTTAAAATGGTGAATTTTAAGTTATGTGAATTTTACCTCAATAAAAAATAAAGACATTTTTTATTGATACCTGGAGAATAAACATGACACCTTAAGAGTTGTATAAGACTTAGGAGGGCATCCTACTCCAAAGTTGCCCCTCTCAACTCCAGGCAATTTCTCTAGGATATTTTCACATACTGGTTTGTCCCACAGAACAATCAAATAACATTTGTTAAGTATGGCACATGCACGCCATTGCGTGTGCCAACATAGTTCTTGTGCTTTGTCATTACAAAGTCCTTCCTGTTTAGCCATATCAACACAAGACATGCCAAGTCCACAGCTCCTACTACCAGGCACAGCACTTCTACCTGGTTCCACAAAACTAATCTCCTCATCTTGGAGATTTTTTAATTTATTTTTTAGGAGGTACCAGAGATTGAACCCGGGACCTCACATATGTGAGGCAGGGCTCAACCTCTGAGCTATACCCACTCCACATGGATGGAGATTTTTAACTCAAAGGCAAAGGACAAACCTTATTTATAGTATTAAAAGGCCTTCAGTGAAGCAAACATATCCATGGATATAGATACATTCATATCCATATCTTCACCAATGTAAACACACAACATCCCTCAGGAATCAAAATCTATTTTCTGGGCAAGAAAAGAAAATTCTGCACATCTCAATATTCATATGTAAGTCAGCCTAGAGTCAAATCTTTGGGTTGAAAAACACCTTAAATCCCTACCACAGATTTATCCACAAATTTATCTGTAGGAGGAGGTATCTGCACCTACCTCCTCCACAGCCCCTCCCCCGCCATCTTCCTTCCATTAACATTGGTTTTTCTGTCACAATTCCTCTGCGTTACATCTTTAAGTTTGGTCTAGTACCATTTTGGGACATGCCAAACTTTATACACTTGGTTGACTGCTGTAACCTCAATTATCTATCTCTTCTTCTCCGTCCTTACTTCCTTTGCCCTATTTCAAGTTCTCATCAACCCTCATCTAAAGTATTGCCATAAGCCCTTCAATCTCTTTGTTCCAACCAAACTTCACTACTCATAGATTTCTACAACACAAACCTATCATGTTTATCCCTGTCATTCTCCAGCTCCCCACCACAGACAGAGCAAACTCAAAGCCTTGGCCTCTCATGCCTCAGCAAATCACAACCCACATGCTCTTCTTCCTTCATCTCCTGCCACCTTCCTACCAGTCATATCAACCACTAACAACTGCTAGTCTTCACACCACGCTCTTTCTTGTCTCTGGTGTTTGCACATGCCCTTATATTTACTGGGAAGCCATTTTCCCACTTGTTCAGTCTACTAAACATTTACCACCATTTATGGCTAAACTCAAATGTCACCTCCCCAAGTAGCCAGATGTCCTGAATCCTGTATTTCCATGGCACCTTTCATATACCTATTTTAGCCATTGAAAAGTGGTATTGTAATTACTTCTTGACTTTATACTCTACCATACAGTAATTTAGGTTAAGAATAAGAGCTATGCTAGTTAACATACTCCCAGAGCAGAAAATAAGGCCTGATACACGGTTGGTTTCTAATTATTTGTTGAATGAATGAAAACTAGTGTGGCATCAAAACACTTCAGTTAGAAGCATGTGACTATCTCCTGTGTAGAAAAATGTAATAAATAACTTGGAGGAATATAGACAATTTCCTAAACACTGGAACTGTGAAACACTTTTAATTCAATAATGATCTTTATTTGTGTGTGTGTGTTTAATACTGTTACATCCTATCTTTCCCGTGCATTTTATAATATAAGCTCATTAAGGACAGGGGCCCTAAATATCTTCTCAGCCCAAGAGGACAGATGTTCAATGTAATTTTCTTATAGCTCCAGTTACTCTCACCTCAGCCCTCAGTTGAGACCACATATCCATACTCAGCTATTAATCAGTAATGTTGAAAATAATTCTGTCTTTTCAGGAAGCAAGCCCCTCTCCAGTACAGCACCCTCCAGGGCATTTTATGATAGACTCACCTGGAAAATGCTTTAGCTGTAGCACCTTCCATTCTTCATTCTTTCTTCCCTGAATGGTAGGTATTTTTGTGCATAACCCTTTAACGGGTTTATAAGCTGTTCTGGGAGAGTTAGAGTCTTAACATCTCTGTTCCCAGAAGAGTGTCTTGTACATAGTAGGCATTCAATAAATACCGGGTGAATAATTTAGAAAACATTAATTCAGCAAATATTAAGAATGAAAATAACTTTTGAAGGTGATGTTTTCCATCCTAAACTAAAAGGCTTTGCTTTGCAAAACTAACTTACTATTAAAATCATTGTGGCAAGCAGTACCATACATTGGTAAGTATAGATGGGGCCAAAAATCAAAGGACTGACAATTTCTTTATCTAGGAGTGGAACACACCTATCTCAAAAAACCACACCATGCATGTGAGGCTGCAGTATTTGCCACCTATGAAACCAGTGCTATAAAACTGGTTTTTGCCTGGTCATGGTAGGCTGGCACTATTTATATCTTTGGCATGATCTCCACAATACCCTCTTTCTTTAGAAATGGCTTATACCATTGGACTATGTACTTTTCTCATTTTCTTGTTTCTTAATAAACTTTTTACTCCCTTGCCTAAAAAAAAAAAAGAAAAAAGAATGGCTTATACCTGATATTGTGAATGGGGTACACAAAGGGCCATTGGAATCAAATTCTTTGAGCAAGGTTACCTGTTTAGTGTGAGAAGTGATCATGATGTCATTATCTTAGTCAAATATTGACAGCCCAGTCCATCTTTGTCAGAGTTTTCACATGTTAAGCTTCAAAAGGTGATGGGAAATAAATGGAGAAATGCTGAAGATAAATGGATTTGACTAGAAAGTCAAAATTAAGAAAGAGTTTGGGGCTATCCAGACACACTGGCAAAGGCCAAAATAATGGGCCCCTAGAAAGGAGATGACCCAGAGTTTGAGACTATACCTGGGGAATCTCACATTTAATCTACAGGAGCTGTAGGATCCCAAATATTTTAAAGGAATCAAAATTAGGGTGAAATTGAGAAAGCTAGGATCAATGGTGCTTCAAAAATGTTCTCTTAGCTCCCAGCTAACTGTACATCCACTCGTTGTGGGCATTCTAGATAGAGAGCTAGCAAGGTAGCCTTGGTCTTTGCTCTCTTACTGCATAAATCCAAGATCCCTAAGTGATCCAGAAGGATGAGGGCCAAGGAGAAGCTGCAGATTTGCTCCAATGTGGTCTCTTGCTTCTCCAAGGTCACTAGTTTCATTGGAACATTTTGGTCCTTTTTTGAGAGGTAGGGGAGGTGGATATTTAAATAAAAGAGGTAATGGAGCCTTAGATTTAAGCCCACGAAGATGTTTGCCCATAAAAAGTGAAAAGCAAACAGACATGGCCTTTGGAAGCAATGCCGTTCTACCTAGATAAGACATATTTCAAGGGGTAGGAAGGCAGAGGGAATGAAGAGATTAAAGGAATGGACTGGATACCTTGTAAGCCTGGGATCCCTCCTAGGATGGGAGTGGTGGAAGTTTTAGAGAATTCACATTTGCAGGAAAAGCGTTGTCTTCTCTCTACAAAGCTGTGACCAAGGTGGTTCCCAGCCACAGCTGTAAATTAGATTCTCCAGGGGAGCTTTTAAAAAAACTAGCCGCCTCTGGGTGTACCCCTAGGGATTCTGATTTAATTAGTCTGGGGATGGCAACAGCATTTTTAAAAGCTGCCCAAGTAATTAAGAACAGCCAGAGTTGAGAACCAACCACTGGGCTAGATAAAAAAGATATGGGAATGGGGGGAAGGAAAAATTAAACAAGTCACCTTTCACTTTTATCTCTCAGACTTAGGCAGTGTTACCAAAGTGTAAGGTAACAAGAACCACAGGTAGTTCTTACTACACTTGATCTTAGCCAAAAGGCCGAGAAGCTATACACAGGTAGTTCTTGAGATGGGATTTGATTTGATGCCACATGGATAAGCTACCTAGCCATCAATCATCTATATTTGATTAAATATTAGAAAAATGAAACTAACATATAAAATTTGAGATTCCATGTATATTACTGCTTAGGGGGAGACTAAGGTAGATACTGTAGTTTAGAAAATGAGCCTATTTAAGTGAACATTATGTAAATTCTAGTACATCTGGAATGTGGATATAGCAAAAATTTGTATGAGGTATGCAGGCAACTCAAGTATGGGGAACATGGAACCTAAAGCTGCCCTGAACCTTAAAAATCCTTAGTCACAGGTCTCACTGTTCTCTAAACTTGCCTCCCTCTGCACAGCACTGCATCCAGCCCGATGCCATGCTCTCTGGGCTCTTCGCACGTGGGTGCTGAGACTACAGCATCAGGGGCACTCCCATGCTCCGGATCTGGGCCCCAACCCAAACCAGCCTCTGCTAACCTCACAGTCAGGATCTGATTACTGATGTCATAGCCTGTAACTTACTTGTGTCTCCTTTTGCTGATTCAAATCTGAGCTAAACCTAACTTAGGGTGCCTTGGACACTTTGGCACAATAGAACAGGAAACCAATGCTCACAGGCATCCCAGCCCCGCAGCACAAACGTGAAAACGAAGCGACTTAAATCCAGATTATGCAAACTCAAAGGAAGGGATGAGGAGATGAAAATCCCAAACTGAGCAAACAAAACCAACCTGCAGGAAAGGCACTGACGCGCTAACATTTCACTCTATTTGTCATTCTCAGGGCATGATGCAACTTCTGGTTGCCCAATTCATATTTGCACATTTTACCCTTGTCCATAGTAAGCTTCAAAAGCTTCCTCCATAAAATTCCTTTTAAAAAGTTCAAGTCTCTGGCCCAACAAAGTTTCATGACAGGCCAGGTGGCCCCCCCCTTACCTGGGCCAAAGTATGCTTAGGTTTGACGTTGAGTAGGCAGACTAGGAAGGCAAGCAGAGGAGCGAGCGAGACAGCCACATTCCCACCTTTCCCCCCACCATTCTCACGCCCACTTGGCTTGGAAACTGCCAAGGGCACCGTACATTCTTCACCTTTCTCCCTGCCCCGCGCGCCGATCGAAAGGCCACTAAAG
>JAQZBX010077120.1:0-14326 GCA_029593785.1 Cabassous unicinctus | reverse complement strand
GGCATTAATTATAATTAAACTAAGTTTCATTATTACAGTATAAGTTTCATAAGTATAAGGCTTAAGTTTGAGAGCCTGCCATATTGGCAATGCCTATATATTCCAGAGATTTTTGGTTACTGTGTAGGTCTCTATCTATTAAGAAGACATACCTATGACAACATGAATACCTTTACAGGCCATAGAGGTATGCCTTAAGTGCATTTTTCCTATATATTCCCCGACTATTGACACCCTGTACAAGTGATGTGCCTTTTTTATAGACTCTGAAAGAACATTCATATAATTGAATTCTCAACCACAAATTAAGTACTTCCAAGATTTCATTGGTTTGTACAGTCATCCATTTTATCCTCTAGCTTTTCTTCTAATATCATGGATGACCCAAACCTTCACTTTTCAACCCTGTTCAGATCCACACTTCAGTGGCATTAATTACACTCATATTGATGCGCCATCATCACCTCTATCTATTGCCAAACTTTTATCATCAACCTTATTATAGGTTCTGCCAGGTTAAACATTGGCTCACCACTCTCTATTCCCCTTCTATCTTGTGGGAAACTATTTTCTAGACTCTACCTCCAGGATTCTGCTCAATATCCTTAGTTCATATCAGTGAGAAATGATTTTGGCTATTTCATCTGATATTAGTGTAGCCACCAAGGTATCTTTTGTTTATTACTTGCATGTTGTATTTTTCCCTATCCTTTCACTTTCATCTTTCTACTTTTAATCATGAATTTAAAGTTTGTTTCTTTCAGACAGCATATACTTGTGTCATGTTTTTTTTTTATCCATTCTCCAAAACTGTGCCTTTTGAATGGAGAGTTGAACTTATTTACAATTAAAATCATTGTTGACAATGAAGGACTTTCTGCCTTCATTTTGCTGTTTAGCCTTTATAAGTCTTATACCTATTCTTTCATGGCTTCTGTTAGTGAATACCTATATATATTTGATTTTTTTTCTTTTTTACCATATTGAGTGTCTTTTGGGTAAGTCATTTCTACCTGGATACAATTTTCATTTTTTTTCTTGTTACTATGGGGTTAAAATTTAACAACCTAAGTTTATAACAGTCATATTTGGTTTGAAGCTAAAAGCTGTAATAGCATACACATACACTTTTCTAATACCTCTTTTTCTAATCTTTTTTTGTACTTGTTATAAGTACAAAACTTGTACACTTATATCTGTGTACAAGATATGCCCAAAAGATAGAATTACCACTATACATTTTAATATTTTAAAGTTAACTCATGAATTTACTCCCTGTCATGTCTGTTTCTTGTTTTTATAACTAGGTGATAATAAGACAGAGATTTTCTTGAGCTACAGCCCTTTAATTAGGAACATTTACCCAAGGCAAATGCAGTGTATAGGGTTTTCCCTGTCTTTCTGGTCTCATGTCATTTCCTGGGCTTTTTCTTGTTCGGTTTTCTATAGTTCCATTGTTTAAAGGAGTTTGATTTTACTCTCTCTTTCCCTGGAAACAGACCTCCCGTTTTTGGTTGTTTGAAGCCAAAAGACCTTTTCCCCAGAATGAATGTATTCCTCTATAATTTCTTAGTTGCCTTTTATTGCCTCATGCTGCTTTTGCCCAGAGGGTAAATTCTGGGACAGAAGGCATGCCTGAGAGGACTTTCTCAAGTCAGTCTTGCCCAGCCAGAACAGGTCCAGGGTTCCACCAAGTGTGTGTAGACCATCTCCAAAGATTCCTGGGTTGGGGATCAAGAAGGGTATCAAAACCTTCTCTGATGACTCCTCAAAGCTGAACTTTCCTGTACTGTCCAGCATATTCAGCCCTTCAACTCATTGCCTCTGATATCCTTGAGTGTCCTTAAGTCTCCATTACCACCACCACTTTCTGGAGCAGTTTGAAACAAGTCAGGTGCTACCCTTGTTTTGGTGGATAGAAACAATGGTTGCTGCTCCCTTTGTCCAGGGAAGGTTGAAATAATGGTGCCATCAGACCCAGGCTCCAGCAAAATGAAGTTGGTAATCAAAATCCATGATCAGTTATTGACCACGCTGACACCTGGTCATGAGGAAGAGGATATCTATGTCCCTTTTTGTCACTAGTGAGCTTTCCAGCAGCTGGATATGGGGAACCAGCAGCTATCACATGGAGGGATCAATTTACTGTACTTTACTTTAATTTAAAAGCCTCTTCATTTCTGATCATCCCTGGATTCTGTACAGTATTTTCTTGCCTCTGGACTTTCAAACTAGTTTTTTCAGGCAATTCATGCCTGTTTAATTGTTGTTTTGGTGGAAAGACTGAGTCATAGAGCTCCCTACTTCACCATCTTCACACCTCATCTGTTAAATACAGACATTATATAGTTGAATCTTATTTTTTATTAGTCAGTTACAGACCATTTCACTGGAGTATTTAATACAGTTACCTGTAAAATCATTATTAGTGTGCTATTTTCATTTCATATCATATATTTTTGAAATTCTGATTCCTTACTCAGATAATTTTGGTTAATATAATATTTCATATTAAATTTTATTCTCTCATTTGGAGTTTTTAACCACACTTCATTTCATTACATTGCTTGTATCTTCTCTAGGGAATAATATTTGACTCCAAAATTTATATTAGTGCTCTTTATATTATTATGATTGCTTCTAGGCAACCAAGATGTAGCATAATACACTTCAGGGTCTGTTCACCAACAGAATATTTGAAAAACTACATGAAAAGGCTAAACTACCTTAACCAAATACCAGAAGAGAGTCAACTGATTGCAGTAACAGAGTTACTTTTGAATCAAGAAAATACAATTTTAAACTTGTACCACAAGCTGGCTTCTACTCTCCTGGCACAGGGTGGAGTCAGCCTGAACTCTCATTGTGTGGGATACCCTCAAGAATACCAATACAGTCATAACAGACTTTCTAGGAGATAATGAGAGAAAGAAGTAGAAGGTATATTCATAGGTATAATGGCAAAAAACTTCTCTAGTTTATTGAAATGGATGCACAAATATTCATAAAGTCCAGGAATAGCAAACAGGATAAACTTGAGGACATGCCAATATGCAATGTAGTTAAAATATAGAAGGCAAAGAGAGAGTTCTGGAAGCAGGAAGAGAAAAGCAATATGTGATGTAAAAGTCCTTATAAAACTAAGTGCTGATTTCTCAGCAAAACACCATAGAGGCATAAAGGAGGTAGAGTGAAATATTTAATTGCTGAATGAAAAGAATTTCACTGCAGAATTTTATATCTGTCAACAATGTCTTATAAATAAGGGCAAGATTAACACACTCACTGAAAACAAAAGTTTAAACTTGTCCTACAGGCAATGCTACAGGAACTTATTTGGATTGAAAAGTAAGTACACTAGACAATGGACTGAAGTAGCATAATGGGATAAGTATTTCTGTTAAAGGTAAATATATGGGTAATTATAAGTGCCAGTATTATATTGCATTTTAAGTTTTAATATAACTCCACTTTTTATTGCATAGATTCTACAAAGCACATGCTTAAGATGTAATGAAGATTCTATGGTTTAGGATACTTAATATGTAAAAATATAATTTGTAACATGTGTTACAACAAAGTAAGGGGATGGTGGGGTATAGGAATGATGTTTGTGCATGTTATTGAAGTTAAGTTAGTATCAAATCAAAAGAGATATTTATAGATGTAGGCTGTTTTATGTAAGCCCATTATTAACCACAAAGAATATATCTAAAAAATAATCAGCAGGAAATGAGAAAGGAATTAAAATATAAAACACAAAATATTAAAAAGATATGAAAATATGCATTAAAGGAAGAACTGAAGGAAAAGGCATAAAACTAACAAAAAGGTATCAAACTAAAATTTCATATATGAAAAATGGTGAAAGAATGTTCTGCATTATTAATAACTACTTTAAATGGAAATGGGCTAAACTCTCCATCAAAAGGTAGAGATTGGCACAAGGGTTAAACTATAAGCTTTTTACAAAAGATTCAACTTAAATTGAGTTGTTTGAAAGTGAAAGGCTGGAAAAATATTCCGTGTCAATAGTAACTGAAGCAGGTCGAAATTTTTTATAAATCCAAAAAAAGAAAGATTATGTTTGTGGGATGGTCCACTCCTATGGGTGTGAGAACCATTTCAATTGGACTAGGTTTCTGAGAAGTGACTCAGATTCAGTCTCCACCCTCTTTGCAGGGTCTGAACAAAAATGAAGAATAAAGAGAAAATAAAAGAGAGCTCAAGCAGTTTTATCCTGCCATATAACAGAAAGGAGAGGCTCAAGCAGCTGAGGGAGTGAGAGAGTTAAACATTTTGCCTGATAGCTGGCAGCTGAATTTGGGAAGAAAGTGAAGCAGACATTTCTGAGAGAAAAGGATGAGTAAAAGACAAAGGCTCTGCCTGGTTACCATCAACTGAGCTCTGGGAGATGGTACAGTCAGGAGGGAAAGGCAGAGACCAGGCAGAGATAACCTGTCATCTTGTTTCAATATATGGCAGCTGACTTATGTGAGAAAGCACCTCTTATGGTGCATTGAGTTGGACTTTCATGGCCTTGGAGCTGTACGTTTTTACCCCAAATAAACACCCTTTATATATAAGCCACCCCATTTCTGATACTTTGCATCAGCACCCCTTTGGCAAACTATAACAGTAACCAAAAGAAAACTTGGGTAATTATATCAGATAAGAAACTTCAAGTCCAAAAGTATTAAAAGGGACAAAGGAATACACTATATACTGATGAAATGGTCAAGTCAAAAAGAAGACATAAAAGTTATTAATTCATATGCACTTATACAGAATAGACCCAAAATAATGAAGCAAATACTGATACTTTTGAAAGGAGAAATAGATGGTTCTACAAGGTAGTAAAATACTTCAATATGAAACATTTTATAATGGATAGATTATCTAGACAGACTATTATAAGGAAATGGAAAACTTGAGCAAAAGCATAAGCAATCAAGAGCTAACAGATATATAAAGAACACTTTAGCCAAGAAGATCAGAATATAAATTCTTCTCTATTCCACATTGGTCATTCTTCAAAATAGACCATAATCTAGATCACAATACTAGACTTAGTAAATTGAACAAGATTGAAATCATACAATGAATCTCCTCTGGCAGCACTGAAATAATGGATAACTAGAAAATTCACTGATATATGGGAATTTAAGAGTACACTCTTAAATAACCAATGGGTCAAAGAAGAAATCAACAAGGCAATTAGGAAACCTCTTGATGCAAATGAATCAAAACAAATCATACCAAATATTGTAGATGCAGCAAAGTCAGTAGTGAGATGGACATTTATAGCTCTGAATTTTTATTACAGAAAGAGAGAAAGTAAGACCTAACCTCACAACTTGAAATACAAGAAAAAGAAGAGTAGAAAAAAATCCATATAAAAGATTTGGAATAAAATTACAAAAATTAGAGTGGAGATAAGGGAAATAGAGAATAAGGACACAATACAGCAGATCAATGAAGTCAAAAGGTGTTTCTTAGTAAAGATCTAAAATCAACAGAACTTTAGCTAGTATGACAAAGACAGAAAGTTGGAAGACAGAAATCACTAAAATTAGAAGTGAAAACAGGGTCATTACCGCAGACGCTGCAGATAGAAAATGGAGTGTGATGATACTAAGACCAATTGTGCCCCCCCAAAATATATAAACTAGATCTAACAGACAAACCACCTACACTGACTCAAGTAGAAATAAAAGAATCCAAAAGACCAAAAACAAATAAAGAGATTAAATCAATAACCAAAACCTCAAGAAAAAGAAAATCACTTGAACAGATAGGTACGTTTACTGGTGAATTTCACCAAACATCAATCCTGCTCATATTCCTCCAAAAAATGAATCAGAGGGAATACTTACTAATGTATTATATTCTAAAGAGTAAGCATCTCTCTAATATCAAAGTCAGATGAAGATAAAATTATGGACCAATATCCTCCATGAATATTGATGCAAAGTACTCAACAAAACTCTAGCAAACAGAATCCAACTGCATGTTAAAAGAATTATGCACCATTATCAATTGAGATATATCCCAAGAATGCCATGGTGGTTCAACATAAGAAAATCAATTAATATAATAAACTACATTAATAAAATGAATTTAAAAATAAAATAAAATCATTACCGTCTAAATTCATTTGTAAAACCCAGCACCCTTCTTGTAAAATTAATCATAAAAAAAGCATAGTAGGGAATTAACTTAAAATGAAAAGTCATATATGAAAACCCCACAGACAAACAAAAGTGTACAGTAATACAAATACTAAACATTATCGTGTCATTTATAGTTAGAGTAAATAGACAAGAAAAAGAAATAAAAGCCATCCAGATTGGAAGGGAATAAGAAAATTTTGCCTTTTTGCAAATAACGTGATACTATAAATAGAAAATTTTCTGTTAGAGCCTAAGAGTTACCTCCTGAAAGCCTCCTTGTTGCTCAAATGTGGCTTCTTTCTAAGCCATACTCAGCATATAAATGCACTCTCTTCCCCCAAGCATAGGACATGACTCCCAGGGATGAGCCTCTGGCACTAAAGGATTATTACCAAGTGCCAACTAGCAATACACCTGGAAAAAGACCTTGACCAAAAGGGGGAAATGATAAATACAAATGAGGTTTTATGGCTAAAAGATTTCAAAGTGAGCGGGAATGTCATTCCAGGTTTACACTTATGCACATATCTGCAGGATCTCATTGCATGCCACAACAAACAGTGCCTCAAATAGCAGGGCTCCTGAGGTTTCTGAACACATCCAGAAACTACAAGTGAGGGCAGGCAGCTCAGGAATTTGGCACCCTGTCAGTGGGCCTTACTTTGGAATTTATGTTCCCCAGTGTAATTGAGTTAGACTCATTTATAGTTTCTACCACCTGGCTCTTCTATCCCTTTCACTTGAATATATAATTAACACTATACTTAGTAAATATATATCCCAGATACTTAAATCTTTGATCCATCCATGTCCCAGTTGAGCCCTGAATTTCAGCAGAGTTGCAACACTTACTCTCCAATTCAATAGACACACCCAGGACAATGAACAAGGAGATGATGAAAGACAATGCCCATACCAAGGAATAGAGAGTTTCTGCAATTGCAAGCAAGATAATTCCACCCATTTGCCCCTATGGGATCTAAGATCCCCGTCAATTAGAAGCAGAGTGGGTGTTATCATCATAAGGTCCTTAAGATTGGGGAATGAATAATGGACTCCAGTAGACATACTATTATTCTACTATAGACTTATTATTCTAGCAATGGACAAACTCTTATCATTAATATAAGACAGGGGCCACTAGAGGTTTTGAGCGATGGGAGAGGGAAGAATGGATATAATATGGGATATTTTCAAGACACTGGAGTTGGCCTGCATGACAATGGAGTGACAGATCCAGACCATTGTATATTTTGTCATAACCTACAAAATTGTGCAGGACAGGGTATAAACTAAAATGTAAATTTTAATCCATAGTTAGTAGCTATGCTTCAATATGTGTTCATCAATTGTAACAAATGTGCCACACTAATGATGGATGTTGTTTGTGTATGAAAGTGTGGGAGGGGAAGAGAGTGGGGAATGTGGGAATACCTTATGATTTTTGTGTAACATTTATATAAACTAAAGCTTATTTAAAAGTAAAAAATATAATAAAAATAATTAAATAGAAAATTCTCAAAATCCACTACAAAGCAAAGAGTTAATAAATAATTCAGTAAAGTAGAGGGTACAATATAAACAAAAATTCAGTTATGTTTTTATTTATCAAAGAACATTTTAAAATGTAAATCAATAATAAAATTCCATATACTAAAAGAAATGTAAAAAATAACTATGATTATATTTAGTGAAGGTTGTAATGCATATTGTGACAGTTTGATGTTATTTATGAATTCAAAAAGAGATATTGTTTATGTTTGTAAACTGGTCTGTTACTCTGGTCATGATCCCCTTTGATTGTGTTAAATTAAAAGGTTTTACATTTACTTGATTATGTTAAGATTAGGGCTTTGATTCAACCACATCATTAGGTCATGCAGGTTTGAGTCCCCACACCCTTTGTAGACTATGTAGAGGGACACTCCCTCAAGGAGAACACAGAATAAGATTCACAAATGAAGAGAGAGCTCCACAGACCTAGAAGAGAAGGCAACTTGGATCCACTGGCCCCAGGAAGAAAGATGAGCCATTCACCTGATAATTTACAGCTAACTTTGTGAAGAGAACTGAACAGCTGAGCCTGGAAAGAAATGAGCCCTCCAGCCTACAGCTGAGATCAGAAGGAACTGGGACCATGGAGCATTAAGAGGAAAGAGAAAGACTGAACCCTCTCAAACATCTCCTGCTATTTTGTTTCACCATGTGGCAACAGACTTTGGTAAGGAAGTAATCTTGAGTTGGACTCTTTAGGGCATTGTAACTGTAAGCTGCTACCTCAAATAAATACCCTTTATAAAATCCAACAGATTTCTGGTACTTTGCATCAACACCCTTTTTGGCTGGTGAATATAGACCTATACACAGAAAACAGCAAAACTGTTGAAATACACACCAAAAAAGCCTATATAAATAGAAGGATATTTGGTGTTCATGGATTTGAAGACTAAATATTCTTATTCTTAGGGTGCCAATTCTACTCAAAGTGATTTACAGATTCAATGCAATCTCATGATATATTCCAATACACATCATAGCAGAAATGGAAAAGACAATGAACAAATTTCTATGGAAGGATAAAGGAAGAAATAGCCAAAATATCCTTTAAAAAGAAGGAAATTGGAGCCCTAACATTTCCCAATTTTAAAAAGTATTCAAGGCTGATAGGGATTGAATATGTACCTGAGTAAGCAAGTACTTAGCCTTAATCCATTCAATTTTAAATAAGTCTTATTTAAGATGTTGCTTTTAATTAAGGTGTGGTCAATTGAATAAGTTTAGATTGTAGTCAATTACTCCAGTCCCCTATAAGCAGAATGAAATTCAGATGTAGAAAGAAAGCCATAGAAGAAAGCAGAAATCACTGGGACCCACAATAGGAAGGAGAATGGCATCACATGTGCATTGCCATGTGACAGAAAAGCCAAGGATGAATGATCCCTGGCAGCCAGATTCAGAATACAATGGTGTTTGGAGAAAATGAATCAACTTTCTGGTTCCTAGATTTTTTACTTCTGCCAGTTCCCAAGTGAAAAATTAAATTCCTGTTGCTGATGCCAAGCTGATTCATAGTATTTGTTTTAGCAGCCAGTAAATTAAGACAATTTCCTGGAGGAAAATATATGTAAACCTGTGTAGGATCTCATGCTAGGCAATACTCACTTAGCATTTGCCCCAAAAGCCTTGAACAAGAGAAAAAATAGATAAATGGGGCTTCATCAAAATTAAAAACTTTTGTGAGTCAAAATACTTTATCATGAAAGTTACAAAAGCTAAAGAATAGTAGAAAATATTTGGAAATTATGTATTAGATAAGGGTGTATTATCCAGAATATATAAGGAAATCCTATAACTTCACAACAAAAGACAACAACCCAAATAAAATGTAGACAAACCTTGAATATATTTTCCTATAAAGAAAATAGATAAGCAGTCAGTAAACACATGAAAAGATGTACATCAATACCATTAGGGAAATTCAAATCAAGAGGACAATAAGATACAATTTTATTATCTACTATGATGTAAGCATTGCCAAATAAAAGAAAACAGGCCAATAAGCCAAGCCCTTGATCTTAATGCTGACACTTCCAGTAATTATAAAACTAAGTCTAATTATAATTAAAGCCTAAGAGTTACTTCTTGAAAATCTCCTTGTTACTCAAATGTGGCCTCTCTCTAAGAAAGACTGTACAAATGAACTCACTACCTTCCCCCCACATGGGACATGAATTCCAGGGATAAGCCTCCATGGCACCAAGATATTATTACTAAGTGTTAATCAAAGATGCATTTGGAGAAAGACCTTGGCCAAAAAGGGAAAATATTAAGTAAAATGGTGTTTTATGGCTAAGAGATTTCAAAGTAAGTCAGTAGTTCTTTCCAGAGGTTATGTTCATGTAGGTCTCAAGCAGACTTCACAAACTTCCACAGTAAACAAAAATCTCAAACATAAGTTTCTTGAGGTCCCTAGGGTTGTCTGGACAACATAGGCAACCCACAAATCTTCAGAAATAAACACCTCCTTTGTGGGCTCTATCTGGGAAGATATGAAAATCCATTTCCCCAGTAAAACATAGTTATATTCATTTATAAGTCCCCTAACCATAATTCTTCTACTTCTTTTATTTGAATGTATAATTTCCTATTTATCTGTTAAGTATATTTCTCAGACTCTTAAATCTTTGGGTTGTTCATATTTCAGTTGAGTTCTGAAACCCAGCAGAGTTAAAGCCAACTTCTTCTCTCCAGTTCATCACGCTAGTCCAGGACAATTTACAAGATAATGATGATGAACCAGTTCCAACCCAATATCAAGGAGTATCTTCAACTGAAAGCAAAACAATGCCTTTTCTCTGCCACATAATATCTACATCCCTTCTCTGCCTGAAGAAGTCAGAGTGGATATAATCCCAAATCCCTCAAGACTGTGGAATGAACAAAAATAAGGGGAAAGTGTAACCACAGACCAAAGGAGATGCATTATTATTCTAGCTATAATCTCATGTTAAAGAGGTAGCTTTGATTGATTTAAATAGAAAAAATAAAGTGAGATACCATTTCATACCCACTGGAATCCCTACTATGAAAAACAGTGGTGTGGAGAAATGGGAACACTTTTTCATTGTTGGTGCAAATATAAAATGGTGCTGATGTAGCTGCTGTGGAAACAGGTTGTAGGTTCCTCAGAAGGTTTAGAATAGAATTAGCATATGTCCTAGCAATCCAACATCAAATATATACCCTAAATTATTGAAATCCTATTCTCAAACAGATATTTGCACAGCAATCTTCATAGCAATACTATTCAAAATCCACAAAGATGGAAGCAAACTAAAAATTCATGATCAGATGAATAGATAAGCAAGAGGTAGTATATGCAAAAAGAAATGTTTTTCAATGATAGAAAGGAATTAAGATTTCATACCTGCAACAGCATGCAAGAACTTGAAGACATCATGTTGAGTGAAAAAAGCAAAACCCAAAAGGACAAATAGTGTATGAGCTCAGTGATAAGAAATAGAGTATGCAAATTCATAGAGTTAGAACGTAGAACACAGGTTACCAAGGCCAGGGTTGGAGGTAAGAAATAGGAAGTTAAAGCTTCATTGCTATAGAATATTTTCTTAAGGTAATGGAAAATTTTTGTTAATGGATGGAGGTGATTTTAGCACAACAAGGTGAATATGAACACTGATGAATTCTATATTTGAAAGCAGTTAAAATGTTAAATTTTAGATTATATATATGTTACAGAATAAAATTTTTCAAAAACATAGAACTGTACACCAACACCATGTACCCAAAAGTAAACTATGGATGACAGTTAATTAGCAAATTTATAATAATATTGCTTCAACTATTGTAACAAAAGTATCACACTAAAGCAAATTGTTAACAACAGAGAAAACTGTTTTTGAGTAGGTATATAAAATCTCTGTACTTCCTGAATGATATTTCTGTAAATTATTTCATTTCAAATAAAAGAGAATAAATTGGTATTATACCTCTTCATATAAAATATAAGAACCATAAAACTTTAATTTCATTTGTTCCTTCTCATTTCGGCCACTTTTTCCAAATATTTTACTTCTATGTGTTATAGTTCTGAAAATACAATACACAGTTAATTTTACAAAACTTTCACTTATTTCCCATATCTTACACACTTTATTTCTTTTGTAGATTCAATTTTTCCTCTGATATCCTTTCTTTTTTGCTGGAGAACTTCTGTTAGCTTTCTTTGAACCAAAGGACTTTACAACAAATGCTCTTAGCTTTCCTTTATCTTAAATGTCTCAATCTCACACTTGAGTTTCACAAATATTTTCACTAGATATAGAATTATTTATCTTTTTTATCTTCTCACATTCTGTACAATGTTTTTTTTTTTCTACTTCTTTATGGAAGCTAACCATAATTGAATGGTCCCCACACCGCACACCAAAAGTTCTTCCCACCACCCCCAGCAGGACAAGTTAAATATTCATCCATCCCCACCCTGGTTGCTATGAAGCATTTCTTTGTATATCTTATCTTCTGTGGCTTTATTATGATGTGCTTCTGCTTATATGTATGTATGTGTGTGTTGTTGTAGTGGTGGTGTTTACATATAGGATTTATACTGTTTTTGATGGTCAGAATTTCATAGATCTACAAGTTTTATTTCCCACAAATTCTATAAAATTTCACCCAATTTTTTCATATTTTGTAATCCTCTTAGGCTCTGTTCTTTTTTATGCAAACAGTTTTGCTACTGTTGTTGTTGTTTTTCCCTTAGCTCCACAGTTCAAAAAATATTTATTGATCTGGTTTCAAGTTTACTGATTCTGTCTTTGATAACCCCCAATCTGCTGCTGAGTCCTTCTGACAAGTTTGTCATTAGGATATATTTTACTTTTCCCTTCTAGTATGTCTATTTAGTTCAATTTTACTTTAGTCTGCATTTTTTTCTACTGTGATTTCTCATATATTTCCTTTTTATATCATCTTTTCCTTAAGTCATTAAGCATATATCCAAACTCTTTTAAAGTCCTTGGCTGCTAATTCAATCTTTGAATTCATCTTGAAATTTGTTTCTATTAGTTTTTTTCATTAACAAGTTCACATTTTCCTGCTTTTAAAATGCTTAACCATTTTTTTAAATGCTATATTGTACTTTGTGAATGGTACATTTTAAGGAGCCTGATTTTGTTGTCTTTCAATAAGAGCTATTGAAGTTTGTTTTGGCTGGCAACAAATTATTGGCAATACCTTTGAACTTCTTGGGCTTGATATTATTCTTTGTTAAGGATGATCTATTTCATTTTGTCCTCAGTCTTAGAGCATGGTGTTTACTGCAGGGTATTGTCCTTATTTTGAATGTGATTGTTGGTTTTGTTTTGTTTTATTGTCTTAAATTCATGCCTGAGTTAATCAAAGATCTTCAAGATACTGGCTGGGTGATGAATTTGTCTTCAGCTGAGGCCCTGCAGAGGGTCCCAGTACAAATATTTGGGCATCTCAATTTGATACCTCTTTTCTCTGTTCCAACTTCTTTAATGGTGGAAACTCCAATCTCTTCCTCTTCAGCTATGCAAGACCTTTATACTTTTCTTGTACTTGGTAGGTCCTAAGCCAGCAAGCATACATAAAGGCAAAGTAAACATGAGCCTTTTCTCATATATTTCCATTACCTCATGGATAATTGATCAATTATGTCTTTTTCCAATGCCTGAAAGCACTATTCATCTGTATTTTGTTCAGGTTTATATTTGTTGATGCTGGCAGTGTAATTCTTGTACCACTTACAATGTCATGGCAGAATCCAAAATCTGACCAAAGATTTCAGTCTCTTATTATTTAAATGAAGATATGATTTGTTACACAATCTCATTATATTTTCCCTATATTTGTTATCACTGTCTTTTATGCTTTCATGTGTTATTCTTTCTTTTATTGGCTTATTAAATAATGCCATTTTACCTTTCTTTCTTGATAAAGTTTGCTAAATTTTATTTCCCTTTAATTTACTGTTATTTTTCTTTTGACATTTTATTTCTCCTACTTTGTTAGGAAAAATTAATTGTTTTTATTCTAGCACAAAGAAATAACAGATTACTTTATTTTTGCCCATTTAATAGTACAGGAATTTAATATTTCCATTATTCATCTGATTGCCACTCTCTCTTTCAAATAGTGCTCTTGATTATTCATATTGATATCCATTATATAAATATTTTAAATTTTAATATCTTAATTTCTATTTGACCTGGAATAATGTAATGCCACATTATTTATTTTATTTATTTGGAATTCTCAAATTAAATGCATTTATATTTTTATATTTTGAATATTAATTAACATATAGTGACTTTTCGTCAGGTAGTGTAGCTCATTTAGTTTAAATATTTGAAAACTTAAAAGAATTTATGCATTAATTATAATGAATTTTTATAAAAGACTCAAAGATGTTATGAAAGTTTAAAATGTTGTTTTGCATATTTGTAATTATCATATATATTATTCAGAGGTAACAAATTTGTGGGATGGTTTTGTGTGAAAAGAATGCCTTGTGAGACAAGATGGCGTCGGCTTAGGAGGGCACCCGTGGACAGCTCCCAGAGCATGGCGGATTGTGGTTGGGGTCCTGCCTGGGGGTCTGTGCTGTGGGC
>JAQZBX010077119.1:0-14329 GCA_029593785.1 Cabassous unicinctus | reverse complement strand
AATCTAAAGCAGGTGAAGTCAACCAACATAATATCACTGAATTTTTGGCCAAAATAGAACGTTTTAGAGAATTCCTTATAGAATGTAATCAGAAGAGATCCATGTTAAGTTTTAAATGTAATCATGTATATACCTTGCTTAGCCTATATACTGCAATGGGTTAGAAGAATGACTTTAGATGTGAACTTTCACCTTATTAAATACAATAGCCTAATTTCCTCTGCACACACCCAAATTATATAAGGAAGGGCTAGTTTATATTATTATTATCAAATGTAGTTTAAATGCCAAGTTTTAACTTCCATTCTTACACTCTGAGAAACAAAACACTGAATTTGGTAAACACATTAATTTTCTTCAAATGATACAACCAATATCTGCTTCTCTATAAAGATACTCCTTGAACATAATGCACCTCATAATTATTCGTCACATACTGATTTGGGATCCAAAATGCAGTCGAATTCACGGATGAGCATCATATAAACAAGAGAGTGAATAAATTCCATTTCAAGATTTCATCCACTGAAGAAATTAAGAGAAACCTATGCTCATTATTTAGACTTCTACCTCTGCTTTTAATAAAGACCCCAAAGACAGACCACAACTATAACCCATGATTCTGCTCATTTAATTTTAGGGGACACAAGTGATTATTAGAAGACTGGGACATTAAAATTAATTAGAGGGAAACAGATGAAGGAACTGGGTACAGCTATGTTGACAGTTAAGACTTTTCACAAGCAATAACCGAATTGCAGTGTTATTTATTTAATTTTTTTGGTTGTTTAAATAAATGCTACCTGAGGGAACAGATTTCCATGAGAAGTATGAAATGGTAGAAGGAAAACGTTCCCTTTCTGCTAACCTTCCACATGGCAACAAGAAATGATATTATAAAAGTGGCTAATTTGTAACTATGGTGAACAGCCAAGCTATAATTTGTCTTCAACCAAAGCATGCATTTTCATAGCCTTGACAGTGACAGATGCCTTTGCAAAGGCTTTGAAAAGACACAAAGAGTAGGTGATCCTCCCTATAACCATAAGCCTTGGTCTCAGTAACATTATATTCACCCAGAAGGCTTGACCTAGCAACCTAGCACATGCAGAGCTAGGTACAGTTGTGGGGAGGTGGAAGGTTGGGGGCAGGGAGAAATAGGAGCTTGTGTATAGGTATTTTACCCCGTGAGGAATGTCATTTTGATTTGATTTAATTTTTCTGACATTTTGTTCATCAAATTATAATCAGTAGAAAATTTGGTTGTATAAAAAGTTCATAATCATCAAGATGAATTGAGGAAATGAGACTTAGCTTCATTCATAGGGAAAATAAATAGGTTTCAGGTGGATAGTGAATACAAAGTAAGCAGTATTACTTTTTTTTTATAACATCTCTACACAGGATATCTAAGTGATCCAATGTTTTTATATTTAAAGGCACATAATGGAAAGACAGGTTGTCTTTTCTGTCCAAATATGCTGTTGAAGTAAAGTAGCACTGGTTGTTGCCTATGGGTTGGATATCAACAGACAGCTAATTCAAATTTTTTACCAACTTTTAAAAAGCACACTAAGAGTCAGAGGAAAATGTGCTTGCTAGAGAGCAGGTAATGACATGATTTTCCTGTGTGCAACAAATCTATGCCAATATAGAATATATATATTATGTTTTACTCCAAGTTACATATTTTTTTTTTTTTTAGGAGGTACTGGGTATTGAACCTGGGAAGCAGTAGTACATGGGAAGCAGGCACTCAACCATTGAACTATACCCACTCCCTCCAAGTTACTTTTTTATGCACTCATGAGAAAATGCCATACTCAGAAAAAAATAGTGATTTTCTCAAATTTGTTCATCACTGAGATTTCACCAGTGTGTGACAAATGAACTCTATTCAGATGAATCTCTATTCAGAGATTTTTTTGCACATTAGTAAATGTAATCCATAACACAGACTGTTTCCAGATCAGTTTATGTAGCCTTAGGTTGTTATACTCATATAGAGTATGAATTTGATACAGTCAGAATTAAGGATTTATCTTATCATGATATAGTTTTACATGGGCATTTTAAATAAATATAATTTTAAGAACGTATAAAAAATTAACATTAACAGTATACAAATGCTTCTTATCTTTTAGGTTCTTATAATGGAAAGTCAGGTTGATTTATTACCTGAAATACAATTAGAGGTTTTAGTACATCCCCATATTATAGCCAGAGTGTTACTTCAAATTATTTCTCTAACCACATTTGGTATCTCATAAATTCCACAGGCAGGGAAAATAGAAAAGTTTTATAAACGTAAGAGTAGCTGTCATTGAAAATGAAATTATATCCTTTGAAGTCCCTGCTTATAAAGTTGTCTTGGGGAGAGAAAGAAAAATAGCAAGGACTATGGTTATTATTCCAATATTTCTTGAGTGTCCCAAATGTACCAGACTGTACTGGAAACAGAATAGGCTGCACAATCCTCAAAAGAAAGGGACAAAAAATGTATAAAACTTGAATTTCAGCCTGAGTAAGAGAAGAGTGTAGATTGATAAGGGAGAAACAAAGAGAAGAAACAAAGGGAACTAAATTTTATCATCATCATCAAAATAATTGCTTAAATTTCCTGGTTGCTAAAACTAATATGATTCAGTGGGCTGGCTTAACAACAGGAATGTATTGGCTCAGAGTTTCAGAGGCTAGAAAGCTTGCTGCCTTCTGGGGCTGGCTGGCCATCTTTGGGGTTCTTTGGCTTTTTCAAAACATGGCTGTATTACTCAGCCAAAGGGATGCTGATGCAAAATACCAGACATCTGTTGGCTTTTATAAAAGGGTATTTATTTGGGGTAGAAGCTTACAGTTACCAGGCCATAAAGTGTAAGTTATATCCCTCACCAAAGTCTGTTGCCACATGTTGGAGCAAGATGGCTGCAAGGGTTCAGTCTTCCTCCTCCCCTTAAGGCTCCACAGTTCCAGCTTCTTCCAATATCAGCTGTAGGCTGGGATAAGTCTCATCTCTCTCCTGGGACTCATTTCTTTCTGGGCTCAGATGCTCTGCTCTCTCCACAAGGCCAGTTGTAAACTATCAGGCAAATGGCTTGTCTCTCTTCCCAGTGTCTCTGCAGTATCTAATGGAGACTTCTGTCTTTCCTCATGTATCTGCTTCTCTGTGTGCTTACTTCCCGGGCTCCAGGATCAAAATGCTAACTAACTCCACCGCCTTGCTGTTTTCTCTTGAGTCCCCATCCAAGGGGGTGGAGACTCAATGTCCTAATGACATGGCCCAATCAAAGCCTTAATCATAATTTAATCATGTTTAAGTGAACCTCTGAATCCAATCCAATCTAATATGCTGAGAGGAACCGACCAGTTCTCAAACATAAACCAATATCTATTTTTGGATTTCATAAACAGTATCAAACTGCTACAATGGCAATACCTATTGCGCCTGACATCTTCTCCTTTCTCTTCTAAGTTCTTTTGACTTCAGCTTCTGGCAGGTTTCCATTTGACTTTCATTCTGTTTATAAAGGACTCAGATAATCTGTGTTAAACCCCAACCTGAAAATGTTTTGGTACTGGATGGTGGTAATGGCAGCACAACATTGTGAATGTAATTAATAGCACTGAAATTATATATCTGAATGTGATTACAAGGAGGAATGTTAGATTGCATATATGGTAAAAATAAAAAAAAAATTTAAAATTAGTGAAACTACAGTACACGAATAGTGAACTCTAAGTTAAATCATGGACTATAGTTAATAGAACAATTATAAAAATGTGCTGTCATCAGTTGTAACAAGTGTTCCACACCGAAGCAAGATTTTTATAATAGGATGGTATATAAGAATCCTGTATTTTAAGCATGATTGTTCTGTAAATCCACAACTTCTTTAAGAAAGAAAACGAAGCCCAACCGGATTCATTTGGGCCACACCTTAACTGAAGTAATATCTTGAAGAGATCTTATTTATAATGGATCCACACATCCACAGGCCACGGTTTGTGACCTAAACATACCTTTGGTGGGGCACATGATTCAATCCCCAGCAATTATTAAACAGACAGCTTTACTTTAGAATATGTGTAGAAGAGCACATATAATTTGACTAATCCAGAGCAAACTATTAGCCACTCTGCTTTACTGCATATCCTCTACTTACTTAATTCCTCACATGTTCTAGATATTCTTGTAGTTTATGGGAATATAGAGATGAGGTTTCTAGTTTTGAGTTCCCAAATCTCATGGTATTCTAGTCAAACATAATTATAATAAAATGGATTTACTGATAGAAACCTCTAAAGGAATACGGATGGGAGTATGACTAACCTTATCCTGAGGCAAACACAAAGGTCTTCCTATGGAAAGTGAGGTCATGCAGAACTAGGTTTTGAAAAGTATAAAGGTGATTACCAGCAGGAAAGGACTCTGGAGACAGAAGCTATGTCACAGAGGTATGAGACAATGAAGTAAATTTAAATAGTCATATGTCAATATGCTGGAGGAAAAACTGCTAGAGTGAGGAATGGCTAAAATGAAACATTTACAAGATTACAGGGATAATGTAAATAGACTGAAGAAAGTACCCTTCCTTCAGCTATGACAACTTTAACATTTGCTTTCCCCAAATCTAATAAAATACTTAGCAAATAGAGTAAACACTCCATATCTTTTACATGGATTGATGGAAAGATAGGTAGATGTATATACAGATACTTCTATAAATAAAAATAGAGTGGAAATTGGATTTTACCAATTAGGTGAAAATCAGTCCTTGAAAGGGCTTAAGGATGTATAAACAGACATGCTCTTTTGGGAAAGATCACTCTGTTTATCTCTGAATAAAAAGCAATGAGTTGGAAGAGGATGAGACTGAGCCAGGAATATCAAATTTAAATCCATAGAATTACATTCAGGATAAAGATTACAGAAGCCTGGACATAAAATTGGTATTAGTGGAAAGAGTGAGAAGATAGTTGTAGACACTAGAAAGTAGAATGCACAGGAATTGGGGACAAAGGTCCAAATCTAGACAGTGATAGAAGAATTGGGGACAAAGGTCCAAATCTAGACAGTGATAGAAACATGACTTAAAGCCTGTTTGCTCTAACTCTAAATCCATATTCTTCTCCTCATGTCTCTTATAATGCATATAGAATAGATAATAAATATTCTTTATAATTTAGATTAGGGGACACTTGTTTTAACTTTATGTTTATTATAAAAATTTACCAAAATATAGAAAAGAGTATAAAATCTATGGGTACAACTTAAAGAGTTATTATAAAGTAAGTTCCCAAATAACCGTTAACCTGGCTTGTAAGAGAATATTGCCAATAACTTAAAAGCTCACTGCCTGTCTGCAATGACATCTGACATTTAATATCAGGACTTAGGCCAAACTTCACAGGTTAAGGGCACAGTCTTCCACAAGACTGCCCTCAGTTCGGGCACCAGCTGCATTTTCATGGGTTCCCAGTGTCACCCTCATTTCTGACCAACTCAGTTTTGATAATTCTCTAGGATGACTTACAGAATTCAGGAAAGTATTGTATTTATGAATACAGTTTATTAAAGCAAAAAGGTATAAATCAGAACCAGCCAAAAGAGATAAACACATAAGGTGAGGTCTGGGAGTGTGCCAAAGGTGAAGCTTCCATTGTTCTTCTGGGGTCAGGAAGCATTAACCTCCCAGCACACAGATGTGTTACAATACATAGAGTATTACAAACTAGGGAAGCTCACCTGAGCTTTGGCGTCCAGAGTGTTTATTGGGGTTTCTTTATATAGGCACTACTGAATGAAATATTATCCACATGCTTGAACTGAGTCTCCAGCTCCCCTCTTCTCTCTGGAGATCAGGTGATATCAACTGGCTCAAAGCCCCAAGCCTCTCATCATATGTTTAGTCTTTCTGGTGTGGCCAGCCTTCACTCTAAGACAATTGGTATGACCAGTCCCCATCCTAAGTCATCTCCTTAGCAGACACTATAGAGGAGCCCAACATGAGCCACGCTATTAGCATAAACTATCAGGTGTAGTCCAAGGACACGCCGAGAATAATAAAGACAGTAATCCACTAGCCAGAACAAAGGCCACACCTCTTTTTGGAGGCCAAATTCCTTAATATACTCTGCCCCTTCCAAATGGCATAGCTCCTTCCAAATTAAGGTAACCACTGTCCTGATTTTTTTGACAATAGCATTTATAAAATTATATTATATAGTATTGCCTGTTTTTGAAATTTTACATATAAAATCATGCCTGCTTATTTCATTTAACATTCTACTTGCAAGATTCATCCATATTGTTCTATGAAATTCCATATTATGAACTTATTCCAAAATCTACCCCTGCTTTTCTGCATGGCTACAGATATTGTTGAACATTTGGTTTGGGTGCAAATGTATAAGACATTCCTTAGAATACCCATAGAAAAATGAATTAGCTGAGTGATAGAATATGTACATATTTAATTTCATTAGGTGATATCTTAGTATTTTTCACAATTATGCCAATTTATACTCTACGAGATGTAAATTGAAGTTAAATTTGATTCATAATCTCACTGGTACTTATCTCATATTCTTCAAAAATTTATTTTTGCTAAACTAATGGCTGTGTAATAGTGTCGCATTTTGATTTTACTTTGTGTATTCCTGATTATGAATATAGTGGCACATATTTTGATATCTTTATAGGCTACTTGTTTCCTCTTTCGTGAAGAGCTGGTTTGAATTTTTCAGTAATTTTCCTTTCACAAGTAGGTCATCTGTTTTGTCTTACTGATTCATTGAAGTTCTGTACATTTTGGATATGAGTTGGTTATTTGTTTTGCAAATATCAGCTGACAATTTCATATTTTCCTTTTTCAAATTTTATGTGGCAATTAATTGAGCATAAATTCTTAATTTTAATCTGATTAAAACCGTTTCCTTTTTTATTAGCTTTTTAAATGTACCTTAAGAAATACTTTATCCAAAAATATGGAAATATTCTGTTATCTTTCAAAGGATCTGTGGTTTTCCATTTGGTCTTATATCCAATTGAAATTGTATGGTGTGAGACAGGAATCCAGTTTTCCATATGGACAGTCATTTTTCTCCCACATGGATAAACAATTTTCCTAGCAGTGTTTATTGAAAAGTCTACCTTTCACACTGATCTTCAGTTCCCACTTCTTTATATATCATTCTATATTAGGACGGTCAGTTTCTTACCTCTCTGTTCTGTGCATTTGAATGTTTGACTCCTTTTGCCAAACGTCTTAACTTTTTAAGTATTATAATAATCTATATTACATCTTGAGGGTAAGTTTCCTCACTTTGCTTATTCTTTAATAGTGTCTTACTATTTTTGGCCTCTGCTTTTTCACGTAAAATTTAGTAGCAATTGGTATGTTCTAAAATTTTTCAATATAGGTCTTTGAGTTCAACCTTTTGTTTGATTCATTCTCAGGTATTTCATATATTAATGGTATGTAAAATGACATTTTTATAAGCTTGAGGCATACGTAAACTACTATAACAAATAGGTCCACATAGGCAATTATTTAAGACAATTGAAGTATTTCTCTCCCATATAACAGTTCTGATTTAGGTAGTCAGGGGTGTAAGGAGCTCTATTCCATGCAATTATTGAGTAGTTTTATCTATTTTTGTGCTTCCCTTTTTCCTAGAATGTTTTGCTTACCTGCATGGATTAATTAACCATGCTGATAATCCCTCATGATGCCTATTATTGCTTTTATATGAGAGTCTATTTTATCTGGTGTTATTATACTTACACCTATATGTTTTAGTTAGAATTTGCCTCATATCCTTTTGTTTTTATATTGTCATTTACCCTTTCTATGTCTTTGTTTTAATGATCCAGTTGAAAACAGCTAAGAATTAGATTTTGTTTACTTGGTTTGCTTTTCTTTTTAAATCTACCTTGATTTTTTTTTTCTTTTACAAGATCACTTATTCATTTGCATGCAACATAATTAGTTATGCATTTGGATGTTATATCTATCTTCTTATTTTGCATTTTTGCCTCACCTTTTGTGTTTCCTTAATCTTTTTCTGACCTGCAATTAAAATAATGATTACATGTTTTTCTTATTAAAATTTTCATCTCTTTTTTAGAATCAATAGTTTTTACAAATAATAATCCTAAATATTATATAAAATAATTTTGCATTATGAAACATAATTTTTAAAAATAATTTTGAATATTTAGTCAAGAACATAAAGTTTTGGTTTGGCACAAAATATTTGCCCCTTAATTTTCTCCTTCTTTATGCATTGGATATTGTTATAATTATGGTAATGGAGTAGTCATTTGGGAGCATGAGGAGATAAGCATAAAGATAAAAATAACGTGTTGAAAAAAACCTCAAAAAGCCGGTGTCTCTGAAGGCATCATAAAGTCCCTGTATCAGTTCTGGGATTACTTATCTAGAAGTTCTTACCATGCATGAAAATAAACCCTCCTTTGGTTCAGCAAATAAGACTAATAATAACACTGCACAACCTTGGGAAAACTTCAATATCCTTGGCAGATTATGCTATTGTCTAAATAATTCTGCCCCAACTACTGGTTTTTCCCCATGAAGTCCTGCCCTATGGAGGGATTACAATTATACTACCAAGCTAACAGCTGTGGTTGTGTGAACTGATTTTGTTATTGCAAAGTGAGAGGAAGTAGCATATGCTATTTCTTTGAAGAAGATTTAAGAACCATCACCTGCTCTGTCAATGTTCTTCAGTCTCTGCCTGAAAAAAAAGCTATGTCTGAGAAATGGAGTGTTCTTTCAGCCAGTGACCTAGAATAAAGACTAATGCTAGACACTTGATAAACCTGTAACCTAAGGGAATAATAAACCTGTGTTGATGGAAATCACTGAAATATGGATGCTGTTTGTTACCACAGCATCATTTAACTTAAAGCTAACCATATAGCCTTTAAATGCTGTTCTGAAAAAGTGCAATGACAAAGCCTTATTTTCTACTTTGCAGTTCATTGGTTATGGTGTAATGAAATAAGATAAACAACCAGTGCATTATAAGATCTAAAATATGATTAAAATATCAGCCAATATTTTTACCAAGATATCACATTTTATTTTCATGACATTATTATGCAACATTTCATAACTAATTTAGAAGTTAAAAATTATGTAAGCATAGATATTGGATTTCATTAAACTTTTTGAGTTTCCATATTTTACATTAATCCCATCTGTCATTTTATGTTGTCTATTATTTCCATTAGAGCCCTTAGCATATTAATCATAACTATTTTAAATTCCCTGTCATATAATTCCAATATCTGTGTTGTATCTGAGTTGGATTCTTAGTCTGGCTTTGTCTTTTCAGAGGGTGTTTTCTCTTGCTTTTTGGTCAGTCTTCATTTTTTGCTGAAATCTGGACATATTGTATCAGATAATAGGAACTGGGGTAAATAGGTCTTTAGTGTAAGGATTTATGTTAAATCTGACCTGGGGTTGGGTTTGATTAAACATTTGCTGTTGCTCTCATTGCCAGAGGCTTCAATTTCCTCTATTGTGCTTTTTTTTGGTTTGTTTCCACTTTTGACTTTTGGGTTTCCCTAACTACTCCCCTACAGTGAGAGTCTGTGTCATGCAGCTTTTCAGCTATAATCTAGTTTTTATACAGATGCCTTATTTGCCTATTAGTAAGGCATTGGGGAAGGGAAGCAGTTTATAATCTTATGTTTTAATCTTAGCCTTTTAGTGGGCCTGTGTCTCTGGCCTATGACTTTCAAAAGTGTGTCTTCAGTGGTATAGCTTTTCTTTCCCTGCTTTGTTAAGAAAGAAAGGCTAGAGGGGCCTCCAGTGGGAGCAATGCCCTTTCTCCAATTTGGATACACTTCTGATAAAGCCTTTTATCCTGTAGACCCCAGACCTTTGCTATGGAAAAGGATGGGGGAAATTTCACAAAGTTTACTCTTCTCCTCCCTCTGCTGGAACCATAATGCACTCTTTCTTCAAAATTCATCCTGAGAACTTGGTGTGACTCCTAGAGATAAAGCCCATGAAGGTATGGTGCCTTCCTAAAACTCTGGCCCCAGGAGTTTGCCACTTAGGCTAATTCACACTTAGCCTCCAGAAATTCGTCAAAGCTACCATTTCAGTGTTGCTACCAGTTTATGACTCAAGTTACTTCTGCTCCAGGTAAGCAGATCTCAGTTGTGACTCCGGATTTTCCTGTCTTTCCAAAATTTCAACTTCACTTGTATGATGATTGCAAGAAAAGTCATTGATTTTCACTTTGTTCATCTTTTTCTTTTGCAAGGACGGGGTTGATTTCCAAATTTGATACATGTCACAGCAGTAATGAAGAATCTATCACTAACCTGTTTAGGTCCTAAATATTTCTCAGGTGTTTCCAGTGCCCTTTTGGAACTAATAAAAAAAGTTATTTTTCATATGTAATATTGTTTATAATCACTAGATGAGAATATTTGCTATATTTTCCCTGTTTGAAACACTTGGAACTGATCTGTCTTCTATAAGAGCCACTAGTCAAATGTGTAGATTTAAATTTAATTTAAATTAATTAAAATTAAATAACATAAAACAGTTTAGTCCCTTAGTCTTACTTCGAACATTCTAAGTGCTCATTTCCCACATGAGACTATTTACTCCCATATTGGAAAGCCTTGAGAACGTTTACATCATCACGTAAAATTCTGTTGAACAGCACTGCTCTTGATGAACCAGTTGATATAAAAATGAAATAATGTCAACTGAAGTCAGAGTTTTATAATATAGATGAGGAACTCAGACACATTTTCTGGAGAATAAAGTATCAGAAGTTCCACTTGGAAAAAGGGAGAGAACGTGGACAAAATAAATCTCTTCTCCTTGACACGTCCCAATATATCAAGCATACACTTTTATATTTACAGGGCAAAGTATTCTAAATAGTGTATAATCTTCTATCAATTTCTCCGTGAAATTTCATGACCACAAAAGACAACATGGTACAAGATAAGATTCTGTGTTAGAGGCTTAAGTTTCTGATTAATTTCTGGCATCAAAATTTAAGGGACTATAATTACAATTTTAATAATTATTCTAATTTAATAATACTTTAATAATTATGCAATTTAGTAATTCTATAATTATTATTTTGAGAATTACAGAAATCAAACACTTTGTCCCTGTTTTCTGAGTCACAAACACACATCAATTAAATGGCTATGAAATTCAGGTGTGAATGAAACTTCACATCCTAAATAATATCGAAAGACTATTGTTTCTTCACATGATTCAAATTGGCAGGTTGATAGAATCTAAGACATTTTTTTTAGGAAAAAAAAAAGCCATTAGACTTTTTTTTAATAATGTGAAAGAATAATTTATAATTTAATTGAAAGTGGAATATTAACTTGACCAATGTTTAACTGTTGTGAAATTAAGCCAAATGTACTAGTTTAAAGAGAACATGGGATAGAGTAAAATCAAAAAAAAAATGTGAATGAAGAAGAAGAGTGTTTATAAAAATTCACCAAACACAGAAATGATGACTAATATTAGATATACTTAGGAAGGTAGTTCACTCAAACCATTGTGAAAAGTTGGTGAAGTAAAAGGTAAATCCTTAAAAATTTGGCTCAATCAAAACAATGATAAGTAAATACCAAAAGACATTTTGTATTTTCTGTAGAAGAAATAGTATATATATACATATTTATATAATAATGAGAACAGCACAAACATAAATGAAAAATCAAGCACATGAAATGAGGAAAAAACACTATTTGGTAAAGCAATATGCAGAACCAGAGCCTTTGAAAATCAAATTGAAAACAATATGTATAAATGGGAAATGAATAACGAAGGTAATTGAATTAAAGATAAGAGGAAATAAAAGAAAATAATTATAATTGGACACACAAAAACAAGTTGCTGCTTCAAAATGATATGAATTGGATTGAGATGATAGAAATCTCCAAAATGAAGTGAAAGATATATAGAATTATGTTACAATATTATCATAAATAAAAACAATATGCTGAAAGGGTCACAAAAAGGGGAATGGATTTAAACAAGATTCACAAGTATGAATCCATATCGAAATAACAGAAATGGATGATGTATTTTGATAATTATGTGTAGAGATACAGTATTGTATTTAAATAAATAGATATATGATGCTGAAACTGTAAGTGTCTATTAGCAATTAAACTAGACTAAAATACCATTTAGGTTAGAATAAATTATTTCACAACTCCAAATATAGAAAGCAAAAGCATTCTACCTAAAATTATTTGTGCTAATATAGACAAATCCTCACTTGGATTGAATATAGTGAATTGCCTTAGGAAAATGTGAATTACTGGATTAAAATATCTACAGAGGTTCAACCGTGGTGGAGGAGAATCACTGGTCCAGGGTGTCGGTGGTGGGGGGTTGTGAGGGGAGGGGTGCCCATGGGGCATGCCTTTATAGAATATGAATATGTTCAAGGGTTCATGGGGCATCATTTCAGTGGGTGGAAACCCACACAATAACTGAAAGAATATTGAATCCCCATCCTGGGGAGGCCTAGTACATTGTTGAATAGAGCAGTAAGAATCCCCTGAGGACATGGGTAGTGCCTAGAGAAGTAGGACAGACTATTACTCCAGGCCCATGATGTTGATAAATGTACTCATGAAATTTTCTTGTGAAATTGAAACTTAGCCTAGTATTATATACTGCCTGAGAGTTACCTACTGAAAGCCTCCTTGTTGCTCAAATGTGGCCTCTCTCTAAGCCAAACTCAGCATCTAAACTACATTCTCCCTGGCATGAGACATGACTCCCAGGGATGAGCTTTCCTGGCATAGAGGGATTATTACCAAGCACCAACTAGTGATGCATTTGGAAAAAGACTTTAACCCAAAAAGGGGGAAATATTAAGTACAAATGAGTTTGGGAATTTGGCACTCTGTCAGTGGGCCTTACCTTGGAATATATGATAACCTATCCCCCTATGTATCAGAGTTGGGGTCATTTATAATTTTCCTACACATAGTTCTTCTGCTCCTTTTATTTGAACCTATAATTAGCACTATACCTGTTAAATATGTGTCCCAGAAACTTAAATCTTCTGGCTGTTCATGTGCCAGTTGAGAACTGAATCTCAGCAGAGTTATAGCCAACACTGATTCTCCAGTACATTGGACTCCCCCAGGACAAGTAACAAATGGATGATGATGGACAACATCCATACTAAAAAACAGAGAGTATCTACAACTGCAAGCAAAATAGTTCCATGAATCAGCCTCATGGGATCTAAGCCCCTTCTCAACTGGAAACAGAGTGGGCATCACCATCCCCCAAATCCTCAAGATTGTGGAATGAACAAACAGAAAGGGGGAATGCTACTATGGACTAAAATAGATATTATTATTCTAGTAATGGAAGAACTTGTAGAGTTGATATAAAGGAAGTGGTCACCAGAGCTTTTGAGGGGAAGGCGAGGGTTGAATAGATGTAACATGGGGCATTTTTGGGACTTTGGAATTGTTCTGCATGACATTGCAATGATGGATACAGGTGATTATACATTTTGTCAAAATCGATTAAATTGTGCAGTGAAAAATGTAAACTATAATGTAAATTATAGACTATGGTTAGTAGCAATATTTCAATATGTGCTCATCAATTGTAACAAATGTACCACACTAATGAAAGAAGTTAATGGGAAAAGTGTGGTGGGAATAGGTGAGGTATATGAGAATCCCCTATATATTTTTTAAATATGCTTTTTAATTTTTTTTAAAGATACTAAGATTACATAAATGTTACCTAAAAAATAGAGGGGATTCCCATATGCTCTCCTCCCAACCCCTCCCACATTTTCCCACACTAACAACAGCCTTCATTATTGTGGTACATTTGTTTCAATTGATGAACACATTTTGGAGCATTGCCACAAAGAATGGACTGTAGTTCACATTGTGGTTTACGCTCTCTCCCGCACAATTTTATAAGTTATGACAAGATATATAATGGCTTATATCTGTCCTTGCAATGTCATTCAGGACAATTCTTAAGTCCTGAAAATGCCCCCAAATTACACATAGTTTTCCCTCTCCCTCCCCTCAGAACCTCCAGTGGCTACTGCCTCCACATCAATGATAAAAGTTATTCCATTGCTAAAATCACAGTAATTCTATACTAGCATACCAGTAAATCTACTCTAGTCCATCATTCAGTCCCCAATCCTGAGGATTCTGGGATGGTGATGCCCACGCCACATCTAATTGAGAGGGGACTTAGATTCCATGGGCCAGATGGATAGGACTCTCTTTTTTGCAATTGCAGACTCT
>JAQZBX010077118.1:0-14325 GCA_029593785.1 Cabassous unicinctus | reverse complement strand
ATGAAATTTCTAAGTCCTGTGATATTACAATGTAGAATGCTGCCATATGTTAGAACTATAAATAAAAGAAGCTGCATGCTGAAAATTGTTCTATTTTTGAAATGGTGTCTATTTATATTCCACATTATTTAAGTAACTTTATACTTTTTAATAAACATCTCTAACAATTGTTTGGTCCCCTTATCCTATATTATTGTCTCAATCATAAAAAGACAGTGACATTTTTAAAAGATCCTAAATAGAAAATATTAACTAACTGAGCAGTTTACAAATGTGTGGACTAGGCACTAGGTGGCAGACAACTGGATATTTTTTAAATAGAAACACATCGGTAGATGGTTTGCAATAAAATTTAAAAAAAGCCTTTAAAAAAGCATAATAATAATAAAAGTGGTAACATCATAGAAGATCCCTTTTCAACAGGTTTTTATTTTCCCGAATATGTCAGGATCTTGGGTAGGCAAATAAGAGAAGGATGTTGACTGATATATGAAAATAATAAATGATATGTTTCAATCAATAGGTTTTAGGACTCCACAAAAGACGTTTAAGCCATGCCAAGCAAAGCACCATGTGGCACAGATATAAAACAGGATCCATTGGGAGAAAACTTACAGACAAGTGGAGCACACATGTTCCCCTGAACTCTCCCTATTCCACAATGATGAATAAGCATAGGTCTGCACACACCACATTGCACTAGACAGGAGAATACCACCCCATTCTTTGAATACTTATAATGGGAGGGGCAATTCAGTAACAGAGAGAACTCTCCTTTTTCTCTTCTGCATTGAAAGGGGAAGTTTCTGGAGCCCAGTAACTGTGAGTTAATTCAGACTACTAGCTATTAAAGGAGGGAGTAAGATTCGCCCCCAGACCCCTCCAGATTCATTGCTTTTCATGTACTTAATCAGTGTAGTTTGAAACTTCAGTAGGATAACTCTGTGGCTAACCAGTAAAATGGAGTATCCATAATTGTAGGTAGAACTGTTTTTGTTTTTCTGTTTTCCTTCTTCCCACTTGCCCAGGACCTTTGCCTTCCTTCTAGAAAGGAAATGTATTTTTTTCCTTTTGGGAAATTAATTTCATGTTTGTCTATTTGTTTTTTAAGGGAAGTTGAAGGTTAACAGAGAAATCAAGTGGAAGTATAGAGTCCCCATATACCCCACCTCTCACACAGTTTTCTCGATCATTAACACTTTGCATTAGTGTGGTACCTTTGTTCCAATTGATGAAACAATATTATTAAAGCTATGCTATTAACTAGTCCAGAGTTTACATTAGGGTTCACTGTTAGTGTTTCATATGGTTTTGATAAGAGTTAATTCTGCTCCCAACTCATTCTGCCACCACCTCGTGGGCAACCATGATTGAGCCATGATTGCTGCAAGACCAGGCATGTCCAGTTAGTGTTCCCTAGGATATTTCCCCCCAAAGCTATTATGGACAAAGATCCTCTCTTTGTGATGAGGATATTAAGGCTGAGCCCAGGGCTGCTAGCAGTGATTCCTTCCTCCTTACAGAGTGAATCAACATAGTAAGAAGCAAAGGCAAGAGTTGGAGGGAGAGAGGAAGAAAGAACTGATGGCATTGTTTAAACCCCTATATTCTGCTGGTACTGAACCCAAGTCCACCCTCTTGCACTTTCCTTTTGTATAGGTAAAAAAAAATTCTCATAGATAAAGTTGAGTTAAATTTTTTATTGCAAATAAATGAGCTGTAACTAAGATGATAATGAAACAAAACAAAACAAAAAACCTATTACTTCCATTCTTACTATCAGGAGTAATTAATTATCCTAGAGTATGAGACCTATATTTTCAACTTTTAGGTAATTGATGTACTTTTTTGTTATACTAATATTATGACTGATGATTGATATTTTGGAAGCCAATCAAAGTAATGTGTTTTCTAAAGGGAGGAAGATTCACTATTGTAAAGGCCAAGAAGAACACGGTATTGTAACAGTTGTGAAAAATATTTACCTTCATTCCTCAAGGCCGGCGTTTGGGAGGCCTGGGCCCACACACCGAGAGTCAGAGGAGCTGAGCTGCTGTGCTCAGCCTGCTGTTCCCAGCAAGACCACCCTGGTTCCAGCACCTACCCTGCCCCCTTGCAGCAGCAAGTTCACGAGTTCACGTCCATTCCCACACCAGGCTCCAGAGAGCAAGGCTTACTGCTGCCTGGCTGCGCTAAGATTCACCTTCTGGCTCCTTTCAATGCCAGCTCTCGACTGGGGGCCTAGACCCTTGCTGCAGTGCCAGGGAGGTTGAGCAGTTATTAATCTGCTGCTGCTTTATTTGTAGAAGTTCCTTATATATTAAGGAAATGAGCCCTTTCTAATATGTGTTGTAAATATTTTTTTCCTCAATGGTTATCTTTTGACAAAGATGTGAAGAGATGCATTTATAAAGGTATTGATCATGAAATTGATTACAAATGCCCCATTGATATGGATTAAATAAATTATGAAACATAATTTTTTAAAAAATAGCAAACTGGAAGAGTTCTAATAGTAGTTTAAGGCCAGAAATAGCAGCAACAGCATCAGCAACCACAGACTCTCCTATAGAAATTTCACATGTACTTCTTCATTTGAAAAAAATTGTAAAAAGCTAGCATTCAACTTTTTACGTCCTTAAGGAGAAAAAAAGTATAGATTAAGAACTAATAATGTTTTCTGTTCAATTTTACAATATAGTCTAGCTGAAAATTTCTAACAATTTTCTTAGACAATTATGTTACTTTTCTTTATTCCATAAATCTAAGATACCTATTATCTGTCTGATTATCTATCTACCTATCATCAATCTATCTATCTCTACAGTTTCTTCAAATAAAACATGAAAAGAACATAGTTACACATGAGGGATATGAAGGAAAATGTTCTTAGCACTATTTATTTTATTATTTATCTCTGAAGTTCATAAACTTTAAGAGTTTTAATGACATTGTAGATCTTCAAATATTGCAGACTTAAGCGAATTAAGAACTTAGTATTTTAATATTCTCTTCTGATCTATGTTTCAGTGAGCCTATTCAGAGTTAATTAGAAAAAGCTTAAAAGTGGTAATGAACAAAAGTTTTATTTTTATTAGAATTGTGCTGAAGAGCTAGCATATAGTGCAGACTCCTTAAATTGCAAAGCCTTGGTGAACAGTGAATCTGCTTCTTGATCACTTTTTCAAATTAAATGTTTCTTTATATGTATATAGATTAATTAGATTGTGATCTGCTAGGAAATATTTTATTTTTATTTCTGGGTTAATTATAATCCAGGTTAAAATTCCAAAAAATTTTACAGCTTCTAACACATTGAAAATGTGAAGGCTTTCATATGACATGTACTCATTTCTTTTGCTTTATCACTTCATACCATGTGAGTAAGCAATTCTTTTAGAATTATATTGATTCATTATGCTCAAATGTGTTCTAAAGTTTCAAAAGTGTTGATTTGAAAAAAAAAAGTTTGATCTTTTATAGTTAAAAACCTATAAAGAACCAGAAATCTTGCTTAAGAAATAAAAACAAAACAAAACACAGCAATGACTACAATAGGAATGAGTTGAATAGCTGTTTGTCTTTTTCATGCCCAGCATCCATTTTCGCTTTCTATGTTAACAATTCACTTTACCTTGTGAGAACCCTATCTTTCTTCTCTCTCACACAGCATCTTTCCTCACTACTGATACCTCCAACATCATAGGGTCCCACAAACCATATAGCCCAACATGGAGGGTGACTTACACCATAGCCTGGACTTGCTGTAGAATATTCTTCTGCTCCATACCCCACCCAAAGCTGGCAAACTTTTGTGCCAAAGTAGTGTCCCCAGGTACAGAATATGTTTCCTACAGAACCTAAAGAAGTTCACCGGGCATTGCACTTCCTTCCACATAATAGGAGGTCCAACATGTAATGATTCCTCTTTTACTTTGGAGGATATACCCTAGCACTGGTTTCCCAAAATTCTTTTATATATGGCAGTCTCCTGAATCTTCCTAGGGTTTATATCCCATCCCCTGGAGAACACGTCTTCCCAAGGCCTCCAGAGTAGTAGCCACCTCTTGGTCATCCTGCCTGATCAACATAATGACATGATGTAATAAATCACTGTGATTCTCTAGGATATCCAGGCAGTCCAGAGCTCTTCAGACTATTTTATAATAGAGAACAGTAGAGTTAGCATAGCCCAAAGGCAAAACTGTTAATGAATTCCTTTGTCTGTTCCACATGAATTTAAGCCATTACTGGTCCTCTTTTCCTACTAAAAGAGAAAGAACACATTCTCCAATTCAATGGTCACATACCATATGCCTGAGGCCATATTAACCGATTCTAACAATAATACCATGCCCAGCAGAGCCGCTGCAATGGAGGTTACTTGTTGAAGTCTGCAATAGTCTACAGTCACCCAACTGGATCCATCCAGTTTCTGCAAGGGCCAGAATGGTGAATTCAACAGAAACATAACAAGAGACCAGCACCCCTGTAGCATTTACTTCTTTACGAGTAGCACTAAATTCCAGCACTCCCCTTGAGATGCATGAGTGCCTGGCCAGGGAGGAGAGGCAGTTTCAGAAGCTTCCACTTGCTTTTACCCACTATGATAGCCCTTACCTCAAAATTGTGCTAAACCCAAACTGTCAAACTATGGTCAAATCCCATAAAAGGAAAAATGTCACTACCAAGAACTAATTGCAGCAGGGTACACTGTCTTTTCCCGTTGAAAACTATGTTCAGTGTGATGTTTCCTTTGTTTAAAAGCATTTATTATTCACATAATTTGAAATCCATCAAATATATACACACATGTATATTTGTAGGAAGTTTCCTTTGCAGAACCCGAACTGGAGAATAAGCCCATTATAATACTTGCTGTGGCACCAAAATTTACACAAAGGGCACTGAGTACTTAAGCTTGTAATTTCAAATCCCACATTCAGGCATATAGGTATTTGTTCTTATGCATATTGTTCAAAAGTCTAATCAAGGTGCATATTTATTGTGTGTGTGTGTGTGTGTTTTACTTGTTTGATAATTCCAGAACACTTGGAATGACCCCATGGAGCCTAGAGACATTCAGTGAATAGTTTTTGATGGCATGCGTGAGTTGAGACAGTTTAGAAATGCCTGATCTATGCTATCCACCCAGACACTTAAATATATGTGGCTTAACAATATTGCCAGTCTGATTTCATTTTAATGCTGCATTAGCTGGGTGAGCATGATTTATTGTGACAAAGCGTAAATTCAACTATTGAGTCTTTAACAATAAATAACGAACAGGGTTTGTAATAGGGAACAATAAAGCATTATGTTGATAGAGGCAGTATTGAAATGATGACAAAATATAGCAATCTACTATCAGACAACATAATTAAAGTTTAGCTGTGGGGTGCCTGAATTCTATTATTTTCAGGTTGTTTGGGTGTGTAAGTAAGCTAGAAACAATTATTCTCTACTGGTCAACAGTGATTTGGTTTCTTATTTTAAAAGAATAGCTTTATAAATTTTGTTTAAAAGCATTAGACATATGTATTAAGCTTTAGCACTAAAACCAAGAGTCATTTGGCAGACAATCTAGTGACCTGAGAATGGGAACGCTGATGATGGACCATAAGGATTTGAGGGGCCGGTCAAGAGACACTCCTGAAAAACTGGTCTTTGCTTTACCTAAACTTTCAGTGGATGCATAGGAATGGGATTGGGTTGTTTTGAACCAGCTGTTTTGTACCTGGTAAATAGGTTGGCATGTAGCCAAAAACTGCAGAACAGCCTATTGTTGCCAAGGAGACTGCCATGAGATTGACACTACCAGTTGCCGTGGTATCTCCTATAGTTTACGTCCCTATCAGGAAGTTTGGGAAACCTGGGAAGTGAAACCTGTCTGGGATCATTTTGTGCAATCTAGGCTTTGCATAAGCTTCTGTCTCTTCTCCATTAAATAAATTTACATATATTTTTCCACACCATCCTGAGAGTTTTGGCACAATATTTAACTTCTTCTAATTTCTAGTTTCAGCTTCTATAAACTAGAGATAAGGTTCTTATGAGGAAAATATGGGAAAATGGGTGGGAAGCTTTGACCATAGTTTCTGGCAGAAGCTCTATACATGTTAAATCTTCATTATCATTACTTCTGGTTAACAGCTATAACAATATAAGTAAAATAATAACGTTGGGGATATCAGCTCAGTTTAAGAGAACCCCCTTTCTCAATTAAGGATTAACCTAACCCCTCTATCCAGTCAGATGAGCAGCTGAAGCTGTCGTAACAGCACAGGATGCCATCCTATATGCTATTGATTGGGCCAGAGTTGCGGACCAGGCCTGAGCTAAGGTAATCAGAATGCCTCTCCCAGGAATGGGAAATTGCCATGCAGTTAGACTCTTTGAATGCTGGAAGTGAGGGTCTCATAAATCTCAGAGAAAGACAGAGCCTTCTTCAGGCTTAAATGTAAAAAGAAGCAGAGAAGAAAAGATGTTCAGGATAATAATGACGCAGAGAAGAAAAAAAAAGAAAAAAGAATGGGAGAGGGTCCGCCTACATGCCTATAACTTTTCTAATCTCTGGTTCCAGTGTTCCCTAAGGGGACAGCTCCCTTTGAATTTTAGGAGACACCCAGGATCCATCCTGTAAATACACGTTGTTACTTACGTTAACTATAGGTACTGCTCAACATGCGCACTCAAAAGAAATTTGACTAAAGCAAAAAGGGAAACAGTGCTCACCAGATTGTACTATTTACCAGCATTAATACTTGAAATTACTTCTATTTTATTTTATTAAAACATAGTATCAACGCCTACACGATCAGTGTGTATAAGACTTTAATAAAACATTTTGGTTACATTCTCTACTTAATTGGTTATACTTTATATCTAAGTAAACAACAACCTCTAATATAGTTTTCCTGTAGAGGAGAAGGACCAAAATAAAGTCTCTTATTTGAACTCTAAATAAAAAATTAATCAGAATTTTTTCAGAAATGTGTTAGCACTCTTGTTATTCTAAAGCAATAAAAACATAACTCTATATTCACTTAATGCAAAATATAAAAGGTTTAAATTATATCATTATATGTAACATATTGCATATAAACACTTATTTTTCCTTTAGAAACAAAGCACTATACCATAACTTCTTAGTCATATTAAATTTAATTGAAATATTTATTCAAGTTCTAAAATTTTTTTCTGAATTTTATTCAACATTATATCCATTGTCTTGGTATAGTTACTGGAGTATTTAAACAGTGGTTGACACAAAATGAGAGAAGAAGAGGGAACAAAACACTAAAAATGACATGGTTAAAGGAATAGAGAAATAAAGCTTGGAAAAATCAGCAAAAATAATGCAGTGAAAACAAATATTGAAATAGGGCTTGAAAAAAAATTAAATTCAGTGTAGCAAAGAAAATCACGATTCTTTGTGAAAATATGTGCAGAGGATAGCTTCCACTGTGTTAAACACCATGGTTCGCATGCAGCAAGAGTGCTGGATTTTGCCTTTGTGTCAGTACTTTAGTACTTAAAGTGCAAGTGCTACAAAATATAGCTGGAGATCAAGTAATTCTCTGTTTAATAATTACAGTTTTTGTTCAAGAGACTCAGCCCATCTTAGAAGACTCTATGAAAAATAATGACAATCACTGAGACCACCAAGACTCTGTTCTAGAAAATAACAGAGCAAATCTCAAAAGAAAAATAGGTGTCTCATACAGGAAAGGATTAATGACAAAATTACTCAACAATAATTCATACTTCATTTTCTCTGGTATCACGTGGCAATGTAGGCCTCACTAAGTTGTTTCTTTAGAATTATTGAAGTTTACTTTTTATCCAAAAACAAAAAAAAGCCCACATTATTTGTTTGCTAAACTGAAGTAAGCTGTTCTGAAATGTCTAATTCTTCTACTTTGTCTTCATAAATGGCATTGTAAGCAAAGAGTGTTTTGTCATAATTGATAAATAGCAGCTATAGTAATTTTGCATTGCTGTGTTTCTCAAGGTTTTAATCTGATTTTATATTTCTGCTCCCCTAGATGTAATATTGCCAACTGCCATACTTTTTGCACATGTGTTCCTGCTGCTGAAAGTCCCTTCAATCTTTAATCTGATGTTTCTAATATACTGTAGTCTGGGAAATCAGAAAACAAACTCCTGTAACAAGAATGTTGGGTAGGATGTGAGTAAATGGACTCTCTTTCAGCATCTGAGTGGTTTTCTAGAGTTAAAATGTATGAAAAAAAGGAAACGGGCTGTATTTGGGTGGCTTAGAGAAATCTTTTAAATTTAATTTCCCTATCTTTGCTTGATGTTCCCCATCATCCTGAAGCAGCTGGATTGAGAGATTGGTGGAATGGTGTTTCTCTGGAGAACTCTGACTAATATGCATGGTTGGAAATCACTGACCACAAAAACAAAAAGCCCTAGAGAAATAATGTACTTATGTAGAAAATAATGTACCAATATTTAGAAAAGAAATTGGCACAAAACATTTCAACTTAGAAAAATATATTACTGGGGATTGTAAATAGTATCAGTTCTTATCTGTGAACTTCTTAAAGACCACGTTCCCTACCATAATTATGTATGTAATATATGCATGACCACATTAAAATTTTAGGGCAATTAATGCTTGTGTAGCTCTTCAGAAAGAAGAGCATACTATCTCATTGTAACTTTGCTTACATCAAGCCCTTGCCGGCTCTTCTCCATCTACGGGGCTGAAAACAACTTCTCTCAAAGAACTCAGGAGCTGATGCCGAGTTCAGCAAGCCTGTGTCTATCAGAGATAAATTCTACAAATCTCAGAGATCAGGAAAAGATCTCTAATCCAAGCCCCGTGGGGCCTCGTCCAGTTTCAAGAGTTTGAGATCACTGTAAAACATTCTCTGTACTTACTTCTCATCTAGCATCTCACTGTTTGCTTATTTTCCTCAGAGCAGCACTTTGCTAGTTTCTTATTGTTCAGCCCCAATTAGCTCAAATGACTGTGAAAATTCATGTATGTCTCTGGTTTGAAATAAGAAGTACAAGATTATGCAGGAAAACTTCACTGTAAAAAGTGCCTGCAAAAACCTAATCCATTAGAACCCCTTTCTAATGTCTGTGCCACAGTATTTTCATCTGAGTAGATGAGGTCAGCAACTTTGCTCTTTTGGTTTAGATGTACAAGGATGAATTTAACCCACATATTTCAGCTTCAGCCCACAGTGACATATAATCATCCTAGGCAGTGAAGCAAGTTTCCCCATCAAGCGGGATCTGCTCCAAAGTTCCCAAAGTCTGCAAGACTAGTGCAATATACAATGTAAAGTAATAAAAAGTAATGCAGTGTAATATATAATATAATGCAATGTAATACAATGCAATTATGATTTAAAGAAGAAAGATAATAACTAATTTTAAATTTCACAAGGGAATTCACAAGGGCTTTTTCAATTTAATGACCACACATTACAGACAGCTAAACTTTTCACCTAGGACCAAATATTCTCTTCTATCAATTACACAATATATTTTACATATTTATTTTATTGTAAGAAACATAACAGTCCATGCCTGGTGAGCACCATTCTTATGGAAAGATTCTTTGCAAGAGTAGAATGGAAGGAGCAAATAATGTGGTCTCAGCTCATATCAATGATTATTATATCCTTATGTGCAACAGGTTTTTCACATTACATCTAAAATCCCAGGTGACAGCCCCTCCCAATATAACCCAAGATACCAAATATAACCAAAACATCACATTTTGAGTCAATGTGTATAAGTACTCTAAATTTTCTTAAGGGAAGCTCTGTAGGAGTCCCCCACAATGCTTCACAAATCAAACATCTTAAAAATACTGGCTAGACTTCCTTCCCTCTCCCTAAATGCCCACATCCAAGTGGCTAAGACAAAGAAGCAAGCAACAACACAGATTCTTTACCTTTTTATCTACTCTTCGAAACTTTCCACCTAGTTTGTTCACCAACAGACTACTTTTTGTTCCTCCACTATCCACTAACTATCCCATAAAAGCATGTCCAGAATTTCTACCTCTGCTCACTAGCCATGTAATATCACAATGGAATGAATATTGTCAAGTGAAGTAAGGGAAGTCTCCTGCTCAGAGTATGACCATGACATAAAATCCAAGAAACAGTCCCCTGCTATAGTGTGCACTCCGAAAACTTGCTGCTTCATTGGCATCTCACTGCCCTAAATTGTGCACATTGTTATCATGAATTGAATTTCATTTTCAAATGTTGACTGAGGGGAAACTCCATTGTTTATGGCAATTAAAGATACAAGGTCATGCTTTAGCTACCTTAAGAAAAGTCAGGCTCCAGATACCTTTATCTTCATAGTTGATGTTACTGTGAGAGTATGAAAAGCTGAAAGTAGAACAAATTCTGTTGCCTATAAATGAATGGGAAGAGCATTGAATTTCTGCTGGAGGGCTCAGAAAAAGTGTACCACTGCTGTCCAATTCAACATATCAGAGACAATCATAAAATACCACTGTGTATAGTTATTAAAATTCCTTTAACCAATTAATGAAAACCTGAGAAAGATCAATATTGTATAGCTTTGGGAAAACGTGTGAAGGCCAACAAATAGCTACTTAGTTGTTTTAAATGTTACTGTATGAAAAAAGTTTCCAGGTAAATCTCCCAACATGGCAAGGAATATAACAAATAAATTGCAAATGGTCACAGAGTGCCTTTAAATTCCTATAACCTTTAGAGTTATCCAGCCCCCTAACCCCCCAACTGATAACAGCATACATTTCACATCCACTGGAGACAAAATAAAAATGTGTACTTTTGGCTATCAATCAGTGTTGATTTATAGTTGAAATAGTTCTGTTCCAGCACACTGTATTTCAGAAATACACTTTATCCATGTCATAGGCTTGTGATATCATTCCTTGTTTTATGATTTCTGCTTCTAGCTCTATGAAAACTTCTTGGCTAAATCTCTACTAAATGATTTACAAACTGGTGTCCGTTTGCTTGAATTAAACATCCCCAAATGTATTTTGTGTAATTTTACATCATTTTGAAGTTCATAAGGCAGGCTGTGAATAATTCACTTTGGTTGAATAAAAAGCATTTAATGGTGAATAAGTGAATAACTAGGGTGATGCATTTTAAATATGATCCCCAGGCATTTTAAATCCCTAAGCTGTTGTAAAGGCCAAAAATAAAGTGTAAACGGCATACTAAGGTTTGAAAGGTTATCATCCAGTTCTCAAAAATAAGCACAAAAGCTTTAGCGCAAAGCAGCTAAACAGGAAACAATCACACCAACAGAAAATGGACAAAAGAATAAGTGTAAGCAAATAAAAGACAGTAAACTTAATTTTTTAAACCTGGGTGGTCAAAACGTGGGACCCATGCCATGATGCTCAGCCCACCCAAAGGGTAGGATGGCTATATCCTGCCAGGCCATCTGGTGGCACAACATGGTTCTCCCCAAACCATCCAGTTTTGCTGATATGGGCAGAATGGGCTCTGGACGTTCTTTGTGGCTTTCAGGAGCCCCTGGCTGGTCCCAGATCTGTGGCCCAGGGGTGGCAAAACCTGGCAGAACAGTCTGGCAAGTGCAAGGGGCTGGTGTGAGGGAAGCTCTGCTGCTCTCCCTAATCTCCCATCAAATAGGGTGGTGTGAGGACCACATGTATTTAAGGCTAGCAATTAATTTCAACCCAAGGGAGATTTTGCAAGCCGCTCTTTCTTACTGTTCATCAAATAAATTTTGGATTGTTAGGAGAGAAGCTACGTCAAATTGTTTGGAATCAAGTTATCCCTCTTGCTCCATTGCACTGCTCCTCGGCCATTTTGGTTTACATTTGATCTAAGTGGCCCCCCTGCCTAGACCCTTGCCCTCCTCATCTCCAATAAGAACAACAAAAAAAAGACTATATTGCCCTTAAACCAGGCAAGAGGGACTACTGCCTTGGGTCCGATAGAGAGTCCCAAACATCACAAAACAAACAAAAATAGTAATAATTTCTTAGAAGACATATAAGAGAATCTGCCATTTGTAATTCTGTTATAAAAAGTATTCTATAAAATGTAATTATGTTTTCAAGAATAAATCTAAAATTGAGCTTCATTAAATAAAAAGTGTGTTGTCTTAATTTTTGCAGATAATGCTGAAAATAGTAGAAAACATTTTAAATGGCATATGAAAATAATTTTTAAAAATTTTTTCATATTATTCATATTTTAGTGATCAGATTTCAAACCATTGACCATTTGAATGCAATTACATTTCTTAATCCTTTAGGCCATTTAATATACTGCAAATTATGTGAAAATTTTGTTATAGCAATGCAACTAGCAATTTTGCTGATAGGGCAAAATACATATTTTATGTAATATGTAATAACTTATTAATTGTATGTCTTTATTTTATTACTCATCCAAATATTGCTAACCTATATACATGTAATATAGTCATTGAAATTTGATTATGTTTGTAATTTTGTGACTTTTGGTCATATGAAACCCAGACCTTTACACATTTCCTGATTTGCATATTTTTAAAGTTAGGAGAATAGCACATTTTAACAGTTTTGTTGTTGTTTTTTAGCTTGAATTTAACTTTAAATATTTGGACATGGGGTATGTAGCCCTCGATTTGTACTTTTGCTCTGGGCTTCACAAATGATAGGGGTGGACCTTCAAACAGAAACATCTGTCTCAAAAAAATGGAAAGGTTATGGCATAGGTTTTAAAGGAACTGATAGTATCTTCTTGTCCGGAGATATAGAAATATATAACTTGTATTTAATTAAATTCATCTGAATAAAATTATTCAAAATATTTTTAAAAACTGGAAAATATATGATAAAATATTTATAATTATATTGTCAATTTTTATTGATGAAGTTGCTGGTAATATTTTGTACATCCTTAATTGTTATATATTTTTTCAGAATATTCTACAATAATCAGGCATGATTTTATTAATATAATTATAAAGAAATTCTTTAAATATGCCCTCTATTATATTACCAATATTCACCTTCATTTAAGCAATTCAGGTTTCCATTATCTTAGTGGTTCTTCAATTCAGTTATTTGAATAATGCATCTTCTTAAACAAGATAATTAAATCAAAAATATTATTTTAAACAGTTTATATAAAAAGCTGTATTCTCCTTCCATTCATATTAACTGATCATAAAGAATATTTTGAACAAATGAAATGGAGAAAATGCCTTAATTTTGTGTTTCCTTTTTCCTCTCCTCCCTTTCTCCCTCCTCTCCACTCTTCCCCTCTCTCTCTTTCTTTAATATGTACTAGAATGCCTTCAACAAATTGATCATCATTTTCTTGGCTTACTTAGGACAAGGAAAAAAATATAAAATATATGTCTTGTTTTTATGTATTTAGTGTTTGTAAAATAAAGTTACATGGAAAAATATGATGTATTTTGATGTTACCAATTTCTATGAGACTTGGAATCATATTAGATGTTACAAATATATTTTCATAGACGTTTCTTTAGCTTGAAGATTAGAAATTTTAAAATTGCAGTTTCTCAGAAACTTTCATTCTTAACCAAAGTCCTTTCAATGTGCCTCAAAAAAAGGGTCAATACATTTTAACCATACAGAATTTACTTGAAAATGTGTCATGCCTTATGTAACCACAGTGATGTTTTGGTCAAGTATTTTGATATTTTTGTCCATGTCCCTTCTGGCTATTTCTTCACACTATTAAAATAAATTGTTAAGAGTGAAAAATAATAAAACGATGACAATGGTGATAATGATGCCTCTACTGATAATTAGCATGTGTAGTAAGGAGGAGGGAATTGGTGGTGCTGATAGTGTGCATGTGTTTGGGAAAGATGTTTGGCCACTAATAACCAGAAGTTCAATCGAGGCAGACTAGCACAGAATATATGAGCTAGGAATTAGTGTTTAGTGTGCATACCATCATGGACTATTAGAACTAGAAGGAAGCTTGGAAATCACTTCTCCTGACCATTTCATTTTTTTATACTGCTGACTAGTTTACCAAATAAAAAGCCATATTTGTGCATTTAAAATGTGGAAAATATTGGAAATATAAAGAAAATGAAAATTATGTATAATTATATCATCTAAAATTATTATTGTTAATATTTGAATCTAGTGCTTTTTCTTTCTCTGTGCATGTATAAATGTTTTAAAAATTAAGAGCCACGGTAAGTGTGTATATTTGTATCTACATCTAGTCATCCATATGAATGCAATTGCGCATATATTATTTTGAATCCTGATTTTTAATTAAATTTTTGTTGTGCACCCGTTCTTTTTTTTTTTTTTTTCTG
>JAQZBX010077117.1:0-14328 GCA_029593785.1 Cabassous unicinctus | reverse complement strand
AGGTGAACTCTGAGAATTCTGAAGACTGTGGTTAAGAATACAATTGTGGGGAGTGTTCTTTTGGCAACTATGGTATGGGAGGGTCACTGGTGCAGCGTATTGGTGGTGGGTAGATTTGTGAGGTAGGGTGCACTTGGCACAAGCCTCTATGGAATATGAATGTGTTCATGTGGTTATAGGGTGTTTTCTCAGTGGGTGGAGTGAGACAGAATAACCAACAAAATATTAAACACCCATACTTGGAAGTCTTGCTACCTTCTCAAGTAGAGGGACAAGAATCTGTAGAGTACATAGGCAGTCCCTACTATGATAAAACAGACCAATACGCAAAGTCCTTGATATTAACACTTGTACTTACGAACTTTATCCTTGTAAAATTGAAATTTAGACTAATCATAGTCATTGCCTAGAATTACTTCCTGAAAACCTCCTTGTTACTCAAACATCATTTCTCTGTAAGCCAAACTCAGCAAATAAATTCCCAGGGATGAGCATCCCTGGCCCTAAGGAATTATTACCAAGCACAAACAAGCAATGCATTTTGAAAAAGACCTTTACCAAAGGGGAAGAGGTAGTAAAATAGAAAAGAGTTCTTATAGCTAAAATATTTCAAAATGAGTTGTGAGGTCATCCCAGATATTACACTTATCCATGTCTCAGGTGGATCTAACTACTACAGTAAATATAGCCTTGAACAGGTATGCTCCTGAGGGTGCTAGAGATATCTGGACGATAGGCAAAGCACACAATCCTATGAAATCAGAACCCTGTCAGTGAGCCCTATAACTGGAATATATTATAACTTATGTCCCCTATGTAACAGAGTTAGTCTCATTTATAATTTCCCTACATGTAATTATTTGAATCTTTCATTTGTACCTCTAATTACCACTATAATCATTAATATTTCCCAGAGATTTAAATCCATTTATATATTTATTTATTTTTAAAGATACTTAGATTACATAAATGTTACACAAAAAATACAGGGATTTCCATATGCCCCACCTCCCACACCTCCCACAACCTCCCACAACCTCCCACAACCTCCCACATAAACATGCTTCATTAGTGTGGTACATTCATTGCAATTGATAAACACATCCTGGGGCTTCGCTATTAAGCATGGACCATAATTCACATTGTAGACCACATTCTCTCCCACACAGTTCTGCATATTATATGATGATATAAAATGGCCTATATCTGTCATTGCAATGTCACTCAGGACAATTCCCAAGTTCTGAAAAAGCCCCTGTATTACTACTGCTTTTCCCTCTCCCTGACCCCAAAGCCTCCAGTGGCCACTGGCTCCACATCAATGTTGTAATTTCTTCCTATGCTTGAATAACAATATGTCTATAATAGAATACAAGTAAGTCTATTCTAGTCCATAGCTCTTCCCCCCATTCTGAGGAGTCTGGGATGGTGATGTGCACTCCACCTCCAATTGAGAGGGGTCTTATATCCAATGGAGAAGATGGATGGGATTATTCTGCATGCAGCTGCACACTCTCTCCCTTCCCTGGGACAGCCATTGTCCATCATAGTCTCCCTGCCAGTTTTCCTGGGTGAGTCCAATGAGCTGTACAGTAGGAGTTGCTGCTCCTCCGAGGTTCCAGGTCCAGCTGGCACATGGACAGCCCAAAGACTCAAGTCTCTGCACATACACCTACCAACTCCAGAACCAATTATAGGCTTGATAGAAGTGACAGATGAATCACGTGCAAGGAAGATATAGTTGAGTTCAATTCTGTCACTCTCAGGAGGATAAACTCCAAAGTAGGACCCACTGGCAAGGCACCAAACTCTGGAGCTATCCATCCTGACATAGGATCTGGGTGTCTCCAGAGCCCTCAGGAGCCCCACTATTTTGGGTGATATCCACTTTGGAATTCTATGAGATCCTACTGAGATGTGCATAAGCGTTACTTCTGGCATGAACTCCCGACTCATTTTGAAGATTCTTAGCCATATAAACTCATTTATCTTTACATTTTCCCCCTTTTATTTGAGGCCTTTTTCCAGTCTCACTACCAGTTGACACTTGGTAGCAATCCCAGGCAGGCTCATCCCCGGGAGTCATGTCCCAGCTGGGAGGAAGATAATGCATGCATATGCTGAGTTTGGCTTAGAGAAAGGCCACATTTGAGCAACCAGGAGGCTCTCAGGAGGCAACCCTTAGGCACCCCGTAACAATAGGCTAAGTTTCAACTTCAGGAACAAAGACTCATAAGCCTAGTCATCAATATCAAAGGCGCATCAGTGGATCATCCTCTTTTGCCAGTCACTGCCCCTGTACTTGGGGGACTGCTGCTGCTCCCTTAGAGAATGTGGCAGAGCTCTCCAGGATTGGATTTCAGTATTCTCTCATTTATTGAGTGATTCTCCACCCACTGTGACAATGCCCTGTGAATATTTGAGTATTTTTATATACCTTATATTTATGCTCGGGTGAACTTCCTTCCATGCATCCCCCATCCCTGACACCCCACACCAACAATCCTCCCCACCCCAGTTGTAACCCTTCTGTAATTCAAAGCTTCTTCAAAGATGAAGCCATTACAATAGCTGAGCACAATTAATAGGAATATGAATAAATAATGATAAGTTTAAATGTAAGAGATAAAATACATAAAATTTTTTAAAAACTAGAAATAAAATTAAAAGATTGGGATATTTAAAAAAGTGAAAAATATATTTTAAAACTTTTTTGACCTTTTGCCTTTCATCACTGCAGTATCTGGTGTCCAGACTGTACTATCGCACCTACCCCTCTCATTCCCCAGTGTCTTACTATGTTTCATTTTGTTTCCAAAGAAGTTTTAGGTCACAGCAAAGTTACACACAGAATACAGTAGACTGTCATATACTCAACATCCTCCCCCTTTCTCCCTCCCCCATATTGATACCTTTTTATATGTGGATCGTAGCATTTTCATAACTGATATACAAATAGTGAAACATACCTACTAAACATTGTCAATGGTTTACACTATGGTTTACATTTTAGCCCATACACTTTTATAAATTTTGATGATATTTACCATGTCCTGTGTCCATCACTGCATGGTAATGAAGAACATTTTCACAGACACTAAATACCTCCTGTTTAATCTTTTCTCTTCAACCTACCCCATCTGCCCAGGGCCCACGATGATCCCCTGGCTTGACACGTTGGATGACAAGATTCATAGTTACATGCAAAAAGAGGTCTTGACACACTGGTTTGTCCTCCACTATTAGGAACCACCGTTGCTCTTGAGAAACTCACACTTGTCTATTTCTGAACAAATCAGTCCTCCCAAAGATGGGAGGACACCTCCTTCCTGCTCATTATGTGGGTCTCCACCCACTAATACAACACATTATGACAGAATGAACACTCAAACATTCCCTAGAAGCCTGCTATAGATGTTGCCTGTCCCAAACGACCCCCAACCAAAACCCTAAACCAGTGACCCTTCCTTGTCATTTTTCCATAAGAGCATTCCCACCTCTGTACTTTCAATCTCATACCCACAAATCCCCAGTGTTCACCTGGTCCCTCTTCCAACCCTCCCCCCAGTATCCTGGACCTTCCTACCCACCCTTCCCAATTCACCCACCTGTCAAACCTGCACCACAAATCCAATAATATCATTAACCTCCTGTCCTATCCCTTCAATAAACGACTACGCTCTATCACTTTACCATAGATTACATCCATATGGGTGATGGCTCACAACCTTCTCTTCTCTTTCTATTTCTCATAAACCTATCTATAGACAATAGCTCTCTGAGACTGCTCATTTTCCTTAATTCATATCAGTGAGGTCATGTACTGTTCATCCTTCAATGCCTGGTTTGCTTCACTCAACATAAGATCTTCAAGATTCATCCATGTTATCCTGTGTGTTAGCACTTTATTCCTTCCTACAGCTAATTAATATTCCATTGTATGTAAGGATAATATTTTGTTTATCTATTCATCTATTGATGGCACGTGGGTTGATTCCAACTTTTGGCAAAAGTGAACAATGCCGCTATGAATATTGGTGTGCATATATCTGATCGTGTCTTTGCTTTCAGTTCTTCTGAGTATATACCGAGCAGTGGAATGGCTGGATCATAAGGAAGTTCTATAGTTTGTTTTTTCAGGAACCACCAAACTGTCCTCCATAGTGGCTGGACCATTCTACAATTCCACCAGCAGTGGATGAGGGTCCCAACTCCTCCACACCCTCTCCAACACGTATATAGTCTGCTGTTTTTTTAATAGTCCCCATTCTAATGGGTGTAAGGTGGTATCTTATTGTAGTTTTGATTTCCATTTCCCTAATAGATATCAAACATATTTTCATTTGCTTTTTAGCCATTTGTATTTCTTCGTTGGAGAAGTGTCTTTTCAGGTAGCTTGCCCATTTTTTAAATGGGTTGTTTGTCTTTTTATTTTTGAGGTGTAGGATTTCTTTATATACCCAGGATGTTAGGCTCCTATCAGGTAAATGGTGGCCAAATATTTTTTCCCATTGGGTAGGCTGCCTTTTTACTTTCTTGATAACATCATTTGAAGTGCAGAAGTTTTTATTTTTGAGGAGATCCCATTTATCTATTTTTTTCTTTTGCTATTTGTGCTTTGGGTGTGAAGTTCATGAAACCATTTCTTATTACAAGGTCCTGTAGATGCTTCCCTACATTATCTTCCAAGGTCTTTATGGTCTTCAGTCTTATATTTAGATCTTTGATGCATCTTGCATTGATTTCTGTATAAGATATGAGATGGTGTTCCTCTCTCATTCTTTTGGATATGGATATCCATTTCTCCAAGCACCATTTGCTGAAGAGGCCATTCTCTCCCAACTGAGTGGGCTTGGTGGCCTTGCTGAATATCAGATGACTGTACATGCAAGGATCTATATCAGAACTCTCAATTAGGTTCCATTGGTCAGTATGTCTATCCTTGTGATGATACCATGCAGTTTTCAGCACTGTAGCTTTGTAGCATGTTTTAAAGTCAGTTAATGTGATACCTCCAAATTCATTTTTCTTTTTCAGTATGTCTTTGGAGATTCGGGGCCTCTTACCCTTCCAAATAAATTTTGTAGTTAGTTTTTCCAATTCATTAAATAATACTGTGTTGATTTTTATTGGAATTGCAATAAATGTGTAGTTTAGTTTGGGTAGGATAGACATCTTGATGATGTTTAGTCTTCCTATCAATGAACAGGGAATATTCTTCCATTTATTTAAGTCTTCTTTGATTTCCTTTCACAGTGTTGTGTAGTTTTATGTATATATGTCCTTTACATATTTAGTTAAATGTATTCCTAGGTATTTGATTCTTTTAGTTACTAGTGTAAATGGTACTATTTTCTTGATTTTCTCTTCAGATTGCTCATCATTAGTGTACTGAAATGCTATTGATTTTTGAGCATTGATCTTATAGCCTGGAACTTTACTGAACTCCTTTATAAGTTCTAGAAACTTTGTTGTATATTTCTCTGGGCTTTCTATGTATAGGATCATGTCATCTTCAAATAATGAAATTTTTAATTCTTCTTTTCCAATTTGGATGCCTTATATATCTTTTTCTTGCATCAGTGCTCGAGTAAGTATTTCTAAGACAATGTTAAATAGGAGCGGTGATAGTGGGCATCCTTGTCTTGTTCACAATCTTAGAGGGAAAGCTTTAAGGATTTCACCACTGAAGACGATGTTGGCTCTGTGTTTTTCATATATACCCTTTATCATGGTCAGAAAGTTTCCTTCTATTCCTATCTTTTGCAGTGCTTTTATCAGGAAAGAGTGCTGTATATTGTCGAATGCTTTTTCTGCATCTATAGAGATGATCATGCGATTTTTTTCTTTCAATCTGTTTATGTGGTGTATTACACTGATTGATTTTCTTATGCTGAACCACCCTTGCATACCCAGGATGGAACTGACTTGGTCATGGTGTATAATTTGTTTGATATGTTGTTGAATGTGATTAGCAAGTATTTTGTTGAGGATTTTAGCATCTAGGTTCATTAGAGAGATTGGTCTGTAATTTTCCTTTCCTGTGGTATCTTTGTTTGGCTTTGGTATTAGGGTAATATTGGCATCATAGAATGAGTTAGGCAATGATTATTCTACTTCAATTTTTTGGAAGAGCTCAAGCAGGATTGGTGCTAGCTCTTTCCAGAATGTTTGATAGAATTCACCTGTGAAGCCATCTGGTTCTGTGGCTCTTCTTAATTGGGAGGTTTTTGATGACAAAGTCTATCCCTTTGCTTGTAATTGGACTGTTGAGTTCATCAATTTCTTCTTCCCTCACTGTAGGCTGCTTGTGATTTTCCAGGAATTTGTCCATTTCCTCTACATTATCATTCTTGTTGGCATATAATTTTTCAAAGTATCCTGTTAGGATATTCTTTATTTCTGGGCATCATTTGTGATACCCCCTTCTTCATTTCTTATTTTGTGTATTTGTATCTGCTTTCTCTTTTTCTTTGTTAGTCTGGCTAAGGGTTTGTCAATTTTATTGGTCTTCTTGAAGAACCAACTTTTGGTTTGGTATATTTTTTTCTAGTGCTTTTTAATTTTCTATTTCATTTAGTTCTGTTCTAATCTTTGTTATTTCCTTCTATTTCCTTTGGGGTTACTTTGTTTTTGTTTTTCCAATTCCTCCAGGTGTGCAGTTAGGTCTTCAATTTTAGCTCTTTCTTGTTTATGATATACGCATTTATGGCTATGAATTTCCATCTCAGTACAGCTTTGGCTGCATCCCACAGGTTTTGATATGTTGTGCTGTCATTTTCATTCGTTTCAAGGTAGTTACTGGTTTCTTTTCAGATTTCCTCCTTGACCCGTTGCTTTTCTAAGAATATGTTGTTTAGCTTCCATATCTTTGCTCCCAAGGTAGTTCTATGGCTCTTAGTGATTTCCAATTTCATTCCATTGTGGTCAGAGAAGTTACTTTGTATAATTTCAATCTTTCTGAATTCATTGGGAGTTGTTCTGTGGCCTAGCATGTGGTCTATCTTGGAGTATGTTCCATGTGCTCTCGAGAAGAATGAATATCACGCTGTATTTGGGTGTAGCGTTCTCTGTATATCTATTATATCCAGATCCTCCAATGTATTATTCAGAGTCATTATTTCTTTGTTGATTCTCTTTCTAGATGTTCTGTCTAATGGTGATAATTGTGTAAGTCCCCCAGTATAATTGTAAGGCATTTATGTCTCCACTTAGTCTTTCCAGTGTTTGCCACATATATTTTGATGCACCCTGATTAGGTGCATAAATTTATATGATTGTTCTTTCTTCTTGAAAGCTTACCCCTCTTACTAATATATAGTGTCCTTCTTTGTGTCTTTCAATAGTTTTGCATTTATAATCTATTTTGTCCAATATTAGTATAGCTACTCCCACCGTTTTTTGGTTGTTGTTTGCTTGTAAAATTGTTTTCCAGCCATTCACTTTCAGCCTCCTTGAATCCCTGAGTCTAAGGTGGGTTTCTTGTAGACAACATATAGATGAGTCATATTTCCTTATCCATTCTGTCGATCTGTGTCTCTTGACTGGTGAGTTTAATCCATTAACATTCAGTGTTATTACTCTTAAGGAATTTCTTACATCAGCCATATTTTCTTTGGGTTTATGTATGTCATATGTTGTTTTTATTTCTATTTTTGTCTTTTTAGGTGTTCTTACACTCTGCTCCAACTTTCTCTCTCCTGTTTTTTTCCTTTCAATCTGCAGAACTTCCTTTAGTATTTCTTGAAGGGCAAGTTTCTTATTGACATACTCTCTTAATTTCTGTTTATCTATGAATATTTTGAACTCTCCATCATTTTTGAATGCCAGCTTTGCTGGATAGAGAATTCATGGCCGGAAGTTTTTTTCTTTTAATACCTTGATTATGTTATACCACTGTCTTCTTGCCTCCATGTTTTCAGATGACAAATCAACAATTAAATTTATTGAGCTTCCCTTGTATGTGATGGTTCTCTTTTCTCTTGATGCCTTGAGTATTTTCTTTTTGTCTTGAGCATTGGACATTTTGACAAGTATATGTCTTAGAGAAGGCCTGTTAGGATTTATACTGTTTTGGATATGCTATGCTTCCTGGACATGTACACCCATCTCCCTCAATAGGGTTTGGAAATTTTCAGCCATTATTTCCTTCAACACTCCTTCTGTTCCCTTTTCCTTCTCTTCTCCTTCTGGGATACCTATAATGCATATTTTTGTGCATTTTGTGTTGTCATTTAAATCCCTAATTCCCTGTTGGATTTTTCCTCTCTTTTTATCTATCAATTCTACTATCTGTTTCATTTCAGGTGTACTGTCTTCCACATCACTAATTCTTTCTTCTGCTTGTTCAAATCTGCTGCTATGTGATTCCAGTGTCTTTTTGATTTCTTGGATTGTGCTGTTCATCCCCATCATATCCGTTATCTTTTTATGTATGTTTACAGTTTCTTCAGTATGTTCTCCCAGTGTCTTCTTAATATCCTTAATCTATTCCTTCACTTCATTAACTTGGTCCATGGCATTTGTTTAAACAGCTTTTATTAGTTTTTCAATATTCTGCATCTCTTCCTCATTTTTAGTTTATTCATTGGACTGGTCCATGTCTTCCTGTTTCTTAGTATGGTCTGTAATTTTTTGTTGCCCTCTTGTCATCATTTTATGTTGATGGGTTTATTCAGTTGATTAGCTTCCCTGTCTTCTCTAGAGTTTTGTTTAGCTGCTGGGTTTTTGTGTGTGTTAATTTCTCTTTGACACTTTGTCCTTCTTGTTCTATTTCCTTGCTGTTTTCTATGTTCCCTTGAAGGAAAACAATTAGGGCCAGAGAATTCAAAAGAGGTAAGAAAAGAAAAACGATAATAGAAATAATAATAAAATTTAGGAGAGAGGCTAGATAAGACTTAGTAAAATGAATATTTAACTCATGTAAGCAGTGTAGAGTAATAGGAATAAAAAAGTGGAGTACCTTCATTGGAATGGGAAAACAAATAGAGAAAAAAATATAGAATGATTTAAAAGGCCAGAATGATAAGGAGAGAGAAACAGAGAAAAGAAAGGACAGAAAGAAAAAAGTTAATAAAAAATTAAAAAAGATAATAGAATAAACAAGTTAGAAATCAAAACCAGTAAAGTTGAAGACTTATCAAAAAAAGGTGGAATGTAAGCACCACAAAAGAAAGCATAAGATAGAAAGATGAAGGAAGGAAAAGAGATAGCATTGGTAGACAAAATCAGTATACACAGAAAATCGGAAATCAAGGAAGAAGCACAGCAAAGAAGAAACAAGCTAGCAGCACCTAATTAAAAAAACGGGGGAGGGGGTGGAGAGGAAAGAAAAACAAGAAACAAAACAACAACAAGAAAAAAAAATACCCCAAACAAACACACAAGCAAGCAGTCAAACACAGCTAAGGAAGAACAGTGTTCCTTCTTGGGACCGTGTGGAGCCTATCAGGCTGCCTTTGTTCATCAATCAATTACTTTGCAGGCTTCTCTCTGCAGGTTTTGAGGGGGGTTTTAGTGAGAAAACTATGTTAAAATTTTTAAGTAACCTTTTTTGTTTGTTTGTTTTTTGGTTTTGGAAATATAAGGGACCCAAAAGAAGCTAGTACAAAAATAATGTCTGTTTTCCATGTCCTATGGTATCAGCTGGATGTTAGATATCCCTTTGGATGACCACTCTTAGAGGAGTCGAGAATCAAACCAGGAACCTCCTACATTCAAGGCAGAAATTCCACCACTGAGCTACCCCTCCAACTGGGTCAGCCAGCTCTTCAGAGAGGTATTCAGTCCCATTCTCCCGGGCAGAGTTAACTTTCTTAAGAAAGCTGTATTTAGCAGACTGTATGAGCAGATCCCCCCTTCCCTCTCATGGTCAGGTTGAGCTCCCTTTTGAAATTCAAATGGGACCCTGATTACTAAGTACACCACATGGAAGTGACTTTTCAAGCCTCTTCTAGATCACCCCCTCCTCCCAGGGGTCCCCAAATAGGCTCTTGAAAACTTATTAAGCTCTGTCCACTGCCTGACTCCCTTAGGGTAGTTGAAATTCTTATAGTCCTCGGTGCGGAACTATGAAATTGGCTGACTCTACCATCTCTTAGGACACTCCTCTGTGTCCCAGGGCAGTTAGGTAAATCAGGCTTCCTCAGCAGATTCACCTCTAGCCTCAGCCTGGTGCCAATTTGAGCCAGTTGGTGTGCTCCCCAAAGCTCTAAGTGTGTGCAGCCAACCACACCCACAGAAAGGAAACCCCTGTCCTCCCCTTGCCAAAAACCACCCACTGTCAGAGAATGCTCCCTCTTGCTGGGTGGCCAATGGTAGTCGGGGTTCACCCTGGCTCTTTGTCCTGAGCGTGGGGCTTAGCCAATCTGTGATTTCCATGGGGCTAAAAATTCATGGTTTTATCTTGAAAAATCTATCTCTCTATCTCCCTCCAAATCAATGCCCCAAAAGCTCCTGCTCCGTGGGATCCCTGAACAGCTCACTCAGGCTGGATCCTGTCCCCAGTCAGCTGTCTTTTGCAAGAGAGATGGTGAGTGCCCACTTAAACCAATGCCATCTTGCCCCCGACTCCTAATTCTTTGTCTTGTTCTTATGCTGGTTGAGCTCTGAGTCTGAACTGATTTGCAGCCAATGCTTACTCTCCAGTTCATCAGACTTACCCAGGACAACTAATCAAATGATGATGATAGACAACCCTCACCCTCCAAAACAAAATGTTTCTACTACTGCAAGCAAAATATTTCTTTCCATTTGATCCACAAGATCTAAGGCCCCTTTCATTCTGAAGCAGAATGGGTATCACCATTCCCAAAGTCTCAAGATTAACAAATAGACAAACATAAGAGGGGAATGGAATAATGGACCAAAGGAGACTTATTGTTTTTGTAGGAAGAGAAGAACTTGTAATATTGATACAAAGACAGCTGTTACCACAAGTACTGAACAAAGGACTTGGGAAGAATAAGTTGAACATAGGGCATTTTAGGACATTGGAATTGTTCTGAATGATCTTTCAGTAATTTATACAGGTCATTATGTATCTTTTTCAAAATCTATATAAATGTACCGTGCAAAGTGTAAACCATAAGGTAAACTACAGACCTTGGTTAGTAGCAATGCTTCAAAATTTGTTCATCAACTTTAACAAATGTATCACAGTAATATAAGATGTTAATAATAGGGGAAAATGTGAGGAGGGGAGGGTTTGTGGATATGGGGATCCCCTATACTTTTGATGTAACTTTTTTGTAATATGAAACTTTTTTTAAAAAAAGTGTGTTACATGAAAAAAACACTTTTGAGAATTTAGTATACTATAACCTTGTGATTTCAGAAATAGTTAAAAGTAAAAGTGAATAACTATTTTAAAAAATCACCTACCAAGAATAACAATTGAAATTCAGCTATTTAACTATTCATAATAAATGAATAAATTGAAATAAATTCCACCTGGATCAAAAATTTCAACTATGAAATGTAACAACAAAGAGTTGATTAATAATTAAATTTTTAAAAAATGAGAAAGAATATTTTGGTAAGTGTAAAGGTGGGAAAGTATTTTTAAATAGCTAAAACAGCAGCAAAAACAAAATACTGTATGACATGTGTCAATATAAAAATTTCAACTATGGAAAGTTTATGCAACTTAAAAATGTCAAAAATCACAAGATTTAAAATAACAATCATATAAAGAATCATAAAAGTAAAAAAACTTAGCATATCATTAAGTCATAAAAATCAGTATGGATATATTGAGTAATCAAATAAATTAAGTAAATGCATCATTAGACATTTAGATGAAGAAATATAAATAATTTAAAAATATTAAGTGATCAAACTTAAGTATACTGAAAATATTTCAGTTAAGGTATGCAAAAGAAATACAGTTTCCATAACTAGTCAGATTAGCCTATACTATTCATTTTTATCATAAAGATGTTGAGAATGTGGACAATCATTTATTCTACCAGACTGTGGTTAGTAGGGTAGTTGGTACCACCTCAAACATGGGATGATGGCAATAACTATGAACATCAACATTTTAAATGCACATACAATTTGACCCAACAATTTGTTTTCTAGGGACTAATACTTGCACATATTGAAAAAGACTTGTATTTATTATGGTATGATTTATCATAGGTACATGGGAAACCACATGAAGAAAATTGTATTCCTTTACTTTAGTTCATCTTAATGAAGGAGTATTATACAGTAAGAAGATAACTGTGAATGAGTTAGCTCTATAAGGGTTGGTATGGAAATATCATCAATATCTTAAGTAGTAAAATGCAAAATTGTCAACACTCAGACATAAACATTGATCCATACACAGTGGCTTAGATTGCCAAAGCTTCTAAGACAAAGTACCAGAAATGGGCTGGCGCTTATAAAGGGGATTTATGTGAGTACAAGCTTATATTTCTGAGCCTGTGAAATGCCCAAATCAAGGTACCATAAAGTTACTTTCTCATAAAAGGCAGCTACTTATGATCCTGTTGTTTGGCCATATAGTATAGCAAGATGGTGGCTGATCTTTGCTGAGGTCTCTGACTTCCCCTCCAGGCCTCTGGATCTAAGTTAATGTGCTCTAAAGTCAAATTACTGTCTTCATGGTGGATGCAATGCTTGTTGGCTAGCTGTTATATCTGTCCATTTTCTCCACTGGCTCTATTTAATATGTCAGAAAATTTTATTATTTGTGCTATGGATCCATTTAAAAGGAATTCTGTGACTCAGGAGAAAAAAAAAATCTTTCCATGGTTAGAATAATTTACCATAGACACATACAATTCTATAACTACATAAAAAGATTGCAGGGAGCAATTTTCCAGGAATTTTTTCCTACTAAGTTCTTTTTTAGCAACCTTAGAAAAGAAAAATTGCTATTCAGATTTTTTGCACATCTTATTCTACTGTGTTGAGATGGCTAAAGAAGTTGTTCTTAACATTTTGAGAGGGTTTTCTATGACTTCTTTATATCATGCCAGAAGCCTAGGGAAATATGCCTTGAAAAAGTTATGTCAGTACTTAAGAGGATATAATTTTTTCCATGATAGGGGCAAAGATCATGGGGCATTTGATCCCTTCACATATCAACATTTATCTTCAATTTTGCAATTGGAGGGTGTCCAAGAAAATTTCTCACATTATTAAATTTATTGGTGTTTTCCACAAAGTAAGCATAAGCATCTATATGTAAAGATGCTGCTACAATAATAACATCCTTAGAGTCAGAAACATGTAACAGTGAGAAAAAAGAGACTCAAAAGCCTTTATGGCACTATTGCCAGTCTAAAATAAAACATCAGACTAGTCAGCTTGTATCAATGAAGGTGATAATGTATCATCTATTTCTTCACTTTGTTATTGCAACTTTTTCTTCCATTTATTTAATCCTCAATTTATTCTCCCTTGAAATCTGGTTATATATGTTAGAAATGTCTTCTCCATTTTATATGTAATAATTATTTTTCAATTATTTATTATTTAGAAATTTCATTGAATGTCTATTTTGTGTCTGAGACTCTGTTATGCACTAGTGATAAATAATTAATAAAACAGGAAAAAAAAAAACAGGAAAAAGGTCCTTCTAGCATTGACTTTATAATCTTGTAATAGAGACAGATAACAAAGAAGGGAATTGATTAATAAAGTAATCATAGACTATGATAAGTGCTATTAATCCTGCCAATAGAGCCTGGAACAGAAAATAAGAGGAAGAATTCTGTAGTTGAAGGAAGCAGAGAAGGCCTTTTCTAAAGGTGATATTTAAGCTGAGATCTACATGATAAGAAGTGCTGGTATATGTGGAATGGACCCAATTGTGGAAATGTGGCCACAAGGTGCATGATGGGAACACAGGTTCAAGCAAAACAGAGATTTTTAGCAAGTGATGATTTTATTTCTTATACAGCACAAAGGTCCAAAGAGATCAGGGGAAGAGATCACATTATGGCTGGGTCCCCAGAGAAGCCAAATGCTCAGGTTAGAGTCTGCAAATCTGCAGGCCTCACTTCCTGTTGGAGATGAGGGACATGTGTCCTGCCCTAGTGTTGGTATTCATACTTCTGAGAATGAGGGGGCCCTGCCAATGAGCAGAAAACTTTCAACAAGTAACCTTTGTGCCCTAGCAAACAGCTGGGGCTGGTTGAGATTTAACAACATCCCAAGGTTTAGTGTCCACCTGATATTTATAATTACATATCCTAAATCATTTAATAGTTCCCTTTAAATAGACATTTGAGTTTTCTCCACTTTTTCACTATCATAAAAAATTCTGAAATAGAACCTGCAAGCATAATTTTTTGCCTATTAATTTTTATC
>JAQZBX010077116.1:0-14326 GCA_029593785.1 Cabassous unicinctus | reverse complement strand
TTTTTTTTTTTTTTTACAAATTCTGCATTTACCATTCTCTAACCACATTCTATTCTCCAAAGACATATTCTAGCTATTAACTCCATGCATGAGTTTGCTCATTATATTTAGTTTATAATAGTAAAATCTTATGATATTTGTCCTTTTTTTGCTTGGCTTGCTTCACTCAACATAATGTCCTCAAGGTTCATCCATATTGTCATATGTTTCATGACATCATTTATTCTTACAGCTGACTAATATTCCATTGTGTGTATACACCACAGTGTGTTTATCCATTTATTGGTTGATGGACACATGAGCTGTTTCCATCTTTTGGTAACGGTGAATAATGTCATCATGAACATTGGTGGGCAGATGTCTGTACATGTCACTGTTCTCAGATCTTCTGGGTGTATACTAAGTAGTGGAATTGCCAGATAACATGGTAGATCTATATCTAACTTCCTTAGGAACCAACCAACAGACTTCCACAGTGACTGTACCATTCTACACTCACAATAACATTGAATAAGTGTTTCTATCTCTCCACATACTCTCCAACAATTGTAGTTTTCTGTTTTGTTAATAGTGGTCATTCTAGCAGTTGTAAAATGATATCTCACTGTAGCTTTGATTAGCATTTTCGATAAGAGCCAGAGATGTTGAACATGTTTCATGTGGGTTTTTTTTAAATCTGTATTTGTTCTTTAGAAAAATGTATTTTCCATCTTTTGCCCATTTTTAATCAGGTCATTTTTGTTTCATTGTTGAGTTGTAGGATCTCTATATATTATGGATATTAGACACTTGTGAGATATTTAATTTCCATATATTTTCTCCCACTGAGTAGGCTTCCTTTTTACACTCTACACAAAGTCAAAGTGTTTAATTTTGAGGAGGACCCATTTATCTATTTTTTCATTTGTTGCTCAAGCTTTGGGATTAAGGTTTAAGAGACCCCTACCCACTACAAGTTCTTGTAGATGTTTCCCTATGTTTTTATCTAGGAATTTTATGGTCCTGGATTTTATGTTTAGGTCTTTGGTCGATTTTGAGCTGATTCTTTTGTAGGGAGTGAGATAAGAGCCCTTTTTCATTCTTTTTGGTTATGGATTTCCAGTTCTCTCAACACCATTTGTTGAAGAGATTGTTCTGTCCCAGAAAAGTGGATTTGGTAGGCTTATAAACAAACAGTTGAACAGAGAAGAAAAATATCTAGTTCTGAAGTTTCAATTCAATTCCATTGATCAATGTGACTGATTTATGACAATACCATGTTGTCTTGACCACTGTAGCTTTAAAATACACTTCAAGTTCAGGAAGTGTCAGTCCTCCAACTTTGTCTTCTTTTTAAGGATGTGTTTCGGCTATTCGCAACCAGTTTTCCTTCCAAATAAATTTCATAAATGACTTTTCTGTATCTGTAAAGTAGGCTGTTAGAATTTTAATTGGCATTGCATTGGATCTGTATATATCATTGGGTGGAATTAACATATTCACAATGCTTAGTCTTCCAATCCATGAACACAGAATTCACTTCCAGTTGTCAATGTCTTCTTTAATATTTTTTTAAAGGGGAAAGTCCAAATGTAGTCCCCCACTACCACAAATTATGCCATCGAGTTTCCCACAATTGGGGAAATCACAGGGGTCAGCACATCAAGAGTTCAAAGGATAAGCCCTGCCCGGGGAAACCACCTTCGTGACCATGGTATCTCCCTGCCAGACTTTGAAATCAAATGGAGGATGCCCTGCATGTTTACTGAACTGTAGAGGACTCATGACTCATGTTTCCTTCCCAATTTCTCCTTATGATAATGAAAACATTTTTCCAACTGTGTATTGGAGGCATATAAATGAATTTGTAAGTTTCAGAGGTCTACAGCAGATGGGACTTTGTCCCAAGATGAACTGTATTTCTTTAAACTGATTATGATGTGATTTTGTACTTAGTATTGTTATTGAAATAAGGTATTTTTAATATTGTAAAGTCTTTTTGAAATTCAGAGGGTGGATTGTAGCAGTTTGGCATTATTTATAAATTCCAAAAATAGATATTGGATTATGTTTATAAACTGGTTTGTTCCTCTGGGTGTGATTAAATTATGATTAGAGATTTGATTGGGCCAAATCAGTAGGACATTGAGTCACTGCCCATTGTCGGGTGGGGATTCACTGATAAAAGACATGGCAAAGGACAGAGTTGGAATTCTGATGGTGAGTTTTAATGCTGGAGCCAAGGGAAGTAAGCACACAGAGGAGCTTGTTTTTGAGGAAAGAGAGAAGGCCCTGGGAAAAGAGATGAGCCATTTGCCTGATCATCTACAGCTGGCCTTGTGGAAAGAAGCAAGCCTGAGCCTGGAGAGAAATAAGCCCACCTCAGGCAGGGAGGAACCTGGGGGGAGATGCACCAGCCTCTCCTGGAAATAACAAGCCATGCCATGGAGGCCAGTGATCATACTACTTTGGTGGTGCAAGCTACCCAAGGAGCTATTCTGTGGCAGGAATTGGAAGCTCCATTTCCCAAAAACAGGAGGAAGAGATGACTGGCCACCAGTGTCAGCTACTGATTAGTCAGTTTGGCTGGCTAAAGTATAACCCTAAGAATAGCTGGACTTTGAACTTGTCCAAGTCAGGAGGAGGCCAGGAGCCATCATTTTGACTCCTCCCCCAGCATGAGAGCAAGCCAGGCTGACTGAAAATCATGGTGATGGTAGAGACCAATTTCTTTCACCCAGATTGACCTGCAGCCCTAGCCTAGGCTTCAGCCCCACCTCTATTAGAGAGGAAGCTGGTGGGCCCTGTAACAGCCTATCCAGGTAACTGCAGGTACCTTTGACTGGCACAGACTGAATAGTCAGAAGTCTACTGGGGCAACAGCAGTCACCTTGGACCTGCAATGCATAGACTGCTGCCCACATCTGCAGCTGCATCCCTACCCCAGGCAGGAAAGAAAGGGACCTGAAGCTTCATCAGTCTCCCTGGGCAACTATAGTCTAGGACTGCATGACTTGTATTATTCCACACAGCTATGGCTCTGTTCCTACCCCTTGCAAAGGAGAAAGTTGGGAGAAGCTTCATCAGTCCTTGGGGCACTGAGGGCAGCTTGAGCCTCCACAGCTTCTAGCACCAACTACATCCTTGGCTCCTACTACACAACCAGCAAGAGAGAAAGGGCAGGAAGCCCTAAACTAAAGAGAAAACCTGCACCCAGAATAAATACTCTAGTAAGCTAGATGCCAAGACACAAACAAAAAATTACAATCTATTTCAAGAAACAGGAAGATATGACCCAGTTAATGGAACAAGATAGTCCTCCAGAAGACATAAAGGAGTTGAGACAACTAATCATAGATGTTCAAACAAACCTCCTTAATAAATTCAATGAGATGGCTAAAGAAATTAAGGATATTAAGACATTGGATGGCACAAAGAAGAATTTGAAAGCATACATAGAAAAATAGCAGATCTTATAGGAATGAAAGATTCAATACATGAAATTAAAGATATACTGGAATCATATAATAGATTTGAGAAGGCAGAAGAAAGGATTGGTTAGTTTGAAGAAATGGCCTCTGAAAGTGAGCATACAAAGAACAGATGATCAAAAGATTGGGAAAATATGAACAAGGTGTCAGGGAACTAAACGACAGCCAGAGATGTGCAAATATACGTGCCATGGCTGTCCCAGAAGGAGAAGAGAAGGGAAAAGGGGCAGAAGGAATATTTGTAGAAATAATGGTAGAAAATTCCCCAATCCTATTGACAGGAATAATTATCCATATCCAAAAGCACAACATACTCCCATCTGAAAAAATCTAAATAGAACAACTCTATGATACTAATCAGAATGTCAAATAACAAAGACAAAGAGATAATTCTGAGATCAGTAAGAGAAAAAGAAATGTATTACATATAAGGGATACTGAATAAGATTAAGTGCTGATTTCTCACCAGAAATCATGGGGGCAAGAAGACAGTGGTATGATATATCTAAGATACAGCAAGAGAAAATTTCCAGCCAAGGATCTTATATCCCACAAGAATGTCTTTCAAAAATGAGGGTGAATTTAGAATATTCAAAAATAAACAGAAACTGATAGAGTTTGTAACCAAGAGACCTGCTTTGCAGGAAATACTAAAGGGTGTGCTACAGCCTGAAAAGAAAAGATAGGAGAGAGAGGATTGGTAGAGTCTAGAAATGAAGATTATATCAATAAAAGTAACTAAAAGTGTCTAAAGAATGGTGAAAATAAAATATGACTGATAAAACCCACATATTTAGAAATAAACTTTACCAAAAATGTAAAGCACTTGTTTTCAGAAAACTACAACTGATTGTTAAAAGAAATAAAAAGAAGTCCTAAATAATTGGAAGAGCAGTCCATGCTCACAGATTGGAAGACTAAATATCATTATGATGTCAATTGTACTCAAATTGATATACAGATTCAATGCAATCCTGATAAAATTTCCACTAGCATTTTTTAAATAAATGGAAAGCATGATTATCAAATTTTTTTGGAAGGTTAAGGGGTCCTGAATAGCCAGAAACATCTTAAAAAGGAAAAGCAAAGTTGGAGGACTCTCATTTCTGGACTTTAAGTCATATTACCTAGATACAGTGGTAAAAAAACAGAATGGTACTGGCATAACAATGGACATATAGACCAATAGAATCAGATTGATGGTTCAGAAACAGAACCTCACATATATGGTCAAGTGATTTTTGACTAGCCTCTCATACCCACCCAGCTCTGGCAGAATAATCCATTTAACAAATGGTGTTGAGAAAACTGGATATCCATGGCAAAAGAAGGAAAGAGGACCCCTATCTCACACTTTATACAAAAATTCACTCAAAATGAATAAAAAACCTAAACATAAAAGCAAGAACCATAAAGCTTCTAGAAGAAAATGCAGGAAAATATCTTCAAGAACTGGTGGTAGGTGGTGGATTCTTAAAGGAGATAAGAGGAAGACTGAAATGGATTACCGATACTGTATGTAGAAGTTTTATTTAGCTTTACTGTAAAAGTGTGGAAATGTACAATGTTGATGGTAACACATTATAGTAACAACTGGTTTATAAATGGGGATGTGGCTGAAAATAGTAGTCTAGGGATGTAAATGTCAATTGACAGAGAGCTAGAGAATAATCTAGGGACTGAATAGCACAGTAAACACAGAGGTGGATGAGAATTGTGGTTGATGGTACAGAAGCAAGAGTGTCCTATGTGAGCTAGAGCAGATGAACATCACTATTGCAGGATGGTGGGAATGTGGAGAGTCATGGGAAAAATACAACTGGAGTGACTTATGGTCTGTGGTTAACAGTAAGAATGTAATATTCTTGCATCTATGCCCAAGATGTACTTTGTTGATAGTGGGGGAGTATGGAAAATGTGTGCCATATGTATGCTATGGACCTGGTAATAATCAGACGATATTATCTCATAATCTGTAACAAATGTTCCACCATGGTGTGGTGTGTTGATAGAGAGGTGTTGTTTGAGATCCTGCACAGGTGCATGATTGTTTTGTAAGTTTACAACTTCTGTCATAAAAATACATTTAAAAAATAAAAATAGGGTGGGTTGGGGGAAAATGCATCAAATGTAAGATAAGAAGTATTATTAGCAGTAAGAGTTTGACAATATTGTTTCATAACTTGTAACAAATGTCTCATGACAATGCAAGGTGTTGGTGGAGGGTTGATGTATGGGACCCCTGTCTGATGTTATGAATGTTTGCTTTGTAAGTTCACAACTTTTATTATTCACTTACTGTTTTATGTATTTTTGTGTATAAATGATATTAAAATTATAATAATAATAGACTGGGTTGAGGGAAAATACTTTGATTAATAGTAATATTTTGAGGATGCTCTTTAATCATTAGTTAAAAATGTTTCACAACAACGCAAAATATTGATGGTAAGGTGAGGTATGAGAACCCTGTATGATGTTATGTATGTTTATTTTGTAAAGTTATAACTACTGCTATACACTTATTGTTTATATATGTTCATGTATGAGCAATATACTTCAATAAATTTTAAAAAATTATTGGAACAATTGGGGAAATTTAAATATAGACTATGCATTATCTGATGATAAAAAAAGGATATGGAGAAATCGGAACACTCATTCTTTATTGATGGGCATGCAAAATTATTCAGGAACTGTGGAAATAGTTTGAGGTTCCTCAGAAAGTTAAAACAATTACCATATAATCTGGCAATCCCACTTCTTCAAAGTATATACAAAATAATTAAGAGAACACACTCATAAATATATTTGCATACCAATGATCATAGTGGCATTATGCACAATTACCAAAGGTAGATTCAATGCAAGCATCATAAGGTGAATGGATAAACAAAATGTTATATACATACAATGGTTAAGACACCTTCATTAGGAAATCTGTGTGATTCTACTAATAAACTTTCACCAAACAACTAATGTCTTTTTGTTTCTGAGGACAATTTGAAGAGAAAAACATTATAAATAACAAGCTGGTCAGATTTCCACGTGTAGAAAAGAGGATTAAAGCAGTATCAAATATTTTCTTTATTGTTCTTTTCTGTGTATATTCTCTATATTATTTTTTGCCCTCTACTTCTCCACCATTTCCTTAATATTTTTGTTGAGATATATATTATATATATATATGCATATATATATATATTTGTTGAGAAAAATAAAATGTATACTGATTATGAGTCACTCCTCATGCCTCTCCCATCTCCCACCACCCCAACTCTTAGCAACTACTAGTATGTTTTCTTAATATATAGATTTGTCTATTCATCAGATTTTTTATAAATAGAATCATGTATTATATTATTACTGGCTTCTTTCACTATGCACAATAATGTTTTTAAAGTTCAAAATGATGTAGCATATTTTAGTACTTTATTGTTTCTTATTACTACAAGTATTCCACTGCAAATTCCATTCAATTGTAAAATTTATTACAAAGCTACAGTAATCAAAATATCATGGTACAAGCACAAGGACAGACATATAGAACAAAATAATTGAATTGAGGGTTCATAAATTTACCACCATATATTGCCAATTGTTTTTCAACAAGAGTTTCAAGCACACAAAATGGGGAAAGGATATTCTGTAACAAATGGTTCTAGGAAAACTGGATATCTACATACAAAGAATAAAATTTGTCTCTTCACACTACATACAAAAATTAATTCAAAATAGATCACCATTATAAATCTAAGAGGTAAAACCATAAAACTCCTAGAAGAAAACAAAGGAGACATTTTTCATGACCTTTAATTTAGCAATGAATTTTTAGAAATGACACCAAAAAACATGAGCAACAATAGAAAAATATACAAATTAAATTTCATTCAAATCACAACCTTTCACCCTTCTGGGAAAAGGGTATCAAAGTTAGTAGGCTGAGTCCAACTCCCTCACAAAAAAGAATGCACAAATGGCAAAAACCTATCCAAGAAAGCTGCTTTGGAGATATATAGAATGGGAAAGTACAATGCATTATTCAGAAAGGAAAAAGACAGTTAAAGAAGCCAAAGGAAAACCATGAGTTACTCACCCCTGTGGCTGGAAACAGCATATGTACAACCATCTTCAAGGCAAATAGCCTAAGTAAAGCCACAGACTCACTGCAACCAACAGATGGGGTGGAGCATTCCCCAGGAAGAATAGAGGTCTGGTGGAGGTTGGAGAGTGGTTTCTTTTTGGTGAGTTTGGCCAGCTGAGCACCCTTTCAATCTCAGAGTGACCCTAACCAACTGGCACTGTGGTGGCCAAAGGGAGAGGGGAGAGGATTTCTGATCAGGCATACTATCACACCCAGCCAATCTGGGAGAGAGGGGAACTAAATAGAGAGAGAGAGAGAGGAGACAGGCACAAAAACAGCAGGGCTTGGCAAACCTGATGGAAAGGGTGCAGATAGAGCCAGATAAGTTATCTAAAGCCTGCTTAATAGAGCAGCTGTGGAGCTGGTGGAGCTCAGTGGAGGAATTCCTGCCTTGTGTATACAAGGTCCCTGGTTCAATTCCTGGGTCTCCTTAGAGAAGTGATCCAGAGAGTGGTCCAGTAGGTTATCAAGCACCTAGCTGGTACCTTATGATAGGGAACATATAGGTAGATTTTTTATTTGTTATAGGTATTTTTGGATTTACATTTTTTCAGTTCCATTTTTTTTCTTAATTTGATTTGCTAAAACATGGTACATCACGTGCAAAGAGCACAGTGAAAGGTGATTGATTGATGAGAACCAGCAATTTGAGAAGTTCCTTAGGGGCAAAAGAGGGAAGGCAATTTTTCCTCTTTCTTTTTTCTTTTGTGTGTGTGTTGTTGCTGCTTTGTTTCTCATTTGTTGCCTTTCCCCTTTCTTCATTTCCATTCTTTCTCTTTTACTTATTTTTCTACCTACTTTATTTCATTTTTTTCCTTTATTTTTTTTATCTTCTGTATTCTGTTTTTTTTTTTCCATTCATTTCACCTCTTTTTTATTGGACTTAAAATTTACTTTTTTCTTTTTCTTTTCCTCTTTCTCAGCAATCATTCTGTCCTTTTATTCATTCTATATTTTATCTATTTTGATCTTTGTTTCATTTTTCTAATCCAAGTTTTTTATTCTTATTCCTTTGTACTTTTTTTGGTTTTTCACTTCTATTATTTATCTATTCCCTAGCTCCTGTATGGTTCCCCTTGTATCTTTTTATTATTATTATTATTACTATTATTCTTTTTCTGTTATCTCTTTCCTTTACTCTCATCCTAATAAATTTTTTCAAGGGAACACAGACAACTGCAAGGATATAGAATAAGAGGAAACAAGTATCAAAAAGGAACCTTACCACACACACAATAAAAAATAAATAAAACCCTAGAGTAGAAAGAGAAGTTAACCAACCAAATAAGCACATCAAGATAAACAGATGGCTACACACCAACAAAAAAGTACAAGCCATTAAAAGAAGCAGAAATACATGGCCCAGTCTAACAAACAAACTAAAAACAGGTGGAGATGCAGAAGATGGAACAATTAATCAAGGATGTCCAAACAAATATCATTAATCAACTTAATGAAGTGAAGGAAGAGATAAATGTTATTAAGAAGACACTGGAGGAAGATACTGAAGAAATTTTAAACATCTGTAAAAAGATAACAGATATGATGGTGATGAACAGCACAATGAAAGAAATAAAAAGACACTCAAAGTTCATAACAGCAGATTTGAATAGGAAGAGGAAAGAATAAGTGATATCAAAGATAGTACATCTGAAATCAAACAGATAGTAAGACAGATAGATAAAAAGATTAAAAAAATCTGCATGGACATGGGGATTTGAATGACAACACAAAATGCACAAATATATGCATTACAGGCATTTCAGAGGAAGAAGAGAAGGGAAAGGGAGCAAAAGGGGTGTTGGAGGAAATAATGCCTGAAAATTTCCCAACTCTTTTGAGGGACATTGTCATACCTGTCCAGGAAACACAGTACATGCCAAAGAGTATAGATCCCAAAAGGTTTACCCCAAGACACATACTGTCAAACTGACCAATGCTCAAGACAGACAGTACTGAAAGCAGCAAGAGAAAAGAGGTCCATCACATAAAATGGAAGCTCAATAAGATTAAATGCTGATTTCTCATCTGAAACCATGGATGTAGGAAGTCAGTGGTATGATATTGTTAAGTTGCCAAAACAAACAAACAAACAAAAAACAAACTTCCAGCCAAGAATTCTCTTTGTATCAAAGCTGACATTCAAAAATGAGGGATAGCTCAAAGTATTTACAGATAAATAGAATTTAGGGGAGATTGTCAAACAGAAACCTGCCCTTCAAGAAATACTAAAGGGAGTTCTACAGGTTGAAAGGGAATGATGAGAGAGAGAGGGTTGGAGGTGAGTGTAGGAAAGAAAATTATTGGTAAAAATATCTAAAAAGATAAGGGAAATAAAAACAACATGACATATATAAACCTAAAGAAAATATGGCTAATGTAAGTAATTCCTTGACAGAAATAACATTGAATGTTAATGTAACAAACTCTCCAATCAAGAAACACAGATTTGCAGAATGGATTAGGAAATATGACTCATTTATATGCTGTCTACAAGAAGCTCACCTTAGACCCAGAGACACAAGGTTAAAAGTGAATGGTTGGAAAAAAATTACATGCAAACAATAACCAATAAAAGGCAAGAGTAGCTATACTAATATTGGACAAATTACACTTTAAATGGAAAACTATTGTAAGAAAAAAAAAGGACATAATATATTAATGAAAGGGTACTCTATCAAGAAAAAAAAACAATCATAAACATCTGTGCACCTAACAAGGGTGCCTCAAAATACATGAGGCAAACATTGGGACAAAAAAGTGGAGAAATAGAGGCCTCTACAGTTATAGTGTGGGATCTAATCCAACATTATCACCATTAGACAGAACATCTCGACAGAGGGTCAATTAAGAAACAGAGACCTTGAATAATACATTAGAGGATCTGGACCTAAGAGACATATACAGAATGTTCCAACCACATACAGCAGGAATACATTCTTCTTGAGCACACATGGATCATTCTGCAGGATAGAGCACATGTTACTTCACAAAACACTCAATGAAATCAGAAAGATTGAAATAATACAAAGTTATTTCTCTGACCACAATGGAATGAAGGTGGAAATCAGCAAAGGGCAGAAAATCAGATTAGGCACAAAGATATGAAACCTAAACAACATACTCTTAGATAATTGGTAGGCAAAGGAGGAAATTGTAAAAGAAATCATTAGCTACCTTGAAATGAAAGAAAATGACAACAAAACATATCAAAACCTGTGTGATTCAGCAAATGCAGTGCTGAGAGGAAATGTATAGCTATAAATGCCTATATTAGAAAAGAAGAAAGAGCTAAAATCAAAGACCTAACTACCACTTGGAGAAATTAGTAAAAGAACAACAAACTAATCTGAAAGCAAGTAGAAAGAAAGAAATAACAAAGATTAGAGCAGAATTAAATGAAATTGAAAATAAGAAAGCACTAGGAAAAAACAACATAGCCAAAAGCTGGTTCTTTGAGAAGATTAATAAAATATAAAAACCCTTAGCTAGACTAACAAAGAAAAAAGCAAGAAGATACAAATAAGTAAAATAATAAATGAAGAGAATATCACCACTGACACTACCAAAATAAAGAGTATGATAAGAAGATACTTTGAAAAAGTAGTTGCCATCAAGATGGATAACTTAGATGAAATGGACAAATTCCTACAAATATGCAATCTTTCTACATTTAAGAAAGAAGAAATTGATGAATTCAACAGACCAATCACAAGTAATGAGATTGAATTTGTCAGTAAAAGCCTCTCAACTAAGAAAAGCCCAGGAACAGATGGCTTCACAGGTGAATTCTACCAAACATTATGGAAAGAATTAATACCAATCCTGTTTAAACTCTTCCAAAACATAGTAGTGGAGGGAATATTGCCTAACTCACTCTATGATGCCAAAAATCACCCTAATACCAAAACCACACAAAGATGCCACAAGAAAGGAAAACTATAGACAAATTTCTCTAATGAACCTAGATTCTAAAATTCTCAAAATAATACTCATCATATTCAACAACACATCAAATGAATAATACACCATAACAAGTGGGTTTCATCCCTGGTATGCAAGGATGGTTCAAAATAAGAAAATCAATCAATACAATACACCACACTTAACAGATTGAAAGAATAAAATCACATGATCATCTTTATTGAAGCAGAAAAAGCATTTGACAAAATACAGCACCCTTTCCTGATTAAAAAACTTCAAAAGATAGGAAGAGAAGGAAACTTCCCCAACATAATAAAGGGTATACAGGAAAACCCACAGCTAACATCATATTCAATGGTGAAATGCTAAAAGCTTTCCCACTAAGATCTGAAAAAAGACAAGGATATCCACTGTCACCACTCTTATTCAGTATTGTGTTAGAAGTACTTGCTTTAGCAATTTGGCAAGAAAAAGATATATAAAGCATCCAAATTGAAAAGGAAGAAGTAAAAATTTCAGTATTTGCCAGTGAAGGATCCTATACATAGAAAGCCCTGAGAAGTCTACAATAAAGATTCTAGAGTTTATAAATAAGTTTAGTAAAGTCACAGGATATAATATCAATGTGCTAAAATGAATAGTTTTTCTTTATACAAATAATGAGCAGAGGAATAAATCAATAAAAAATTTAAATTTACAGTAGCAACTAAAAGAAGCAGATACCTAAGAATAAATATAACTAAAGATGTAAATGGCTTGTATGCAGAAAACTACACAACACTGTTAAAAGAAATCAAAGAAGATCTAAATAAATGGAAGAATATTCCCTGTTCATGGATAGGAAGACTAAACATCATTAAGATAGCTATCATTCCCAACTGAATTACAGATTTAATGCAATCCCAATAAAATTACCACAGTATTTTTTGCAGAATTAGAAAAGCTAGCAATGAAATTTATTTGGAAAGACAAGAGGCCCTGAATAGCCAAAGTCATATTGAAAAATAAAAATGAAATTAGAGGAATCACAGTACCTGATTTTAAAACATATTGCAAAGCTACACTAGTCAAAACTGCACAAGGATAGACATACTGACAAATGGAACAGAACTGAGAGCTCTGATATACAAATTCACATATATGGCCAACTCCTTTTCAACAAGGTCACCAAGCTCACTCAAGTGGAGAGAATGGCTTATTCAACAAATGGTGCTTGGAGAATTGGACATCAACATCCAAAAGAATAGGTGAAGATAACCATCTCACAACCTACACAAAAATTAACTCAAGATGGAACAAAGATCTAAATAGAAAAGCCAAAGCCATAAATCTCCTGGAAGATAATTTAGGGAAGGATCTATAAGATTTTTAGTAGGAAACGGTTTCATAAGCTTTGCACCCAAAGCATGAACAACAAAAGAAAACTAGATTAAAGGGACCTGCATAAAATTAAAAACTTTTGCACTTCAAAGGATTTTGTAAAGAAAATGAAAAGGCAGACTACTCAATGAGAGAAAGTTTGATAACCATCTATCTGATAGGGGCCTAATATCCAGCATATATTAAGAAATCCTACATCTTGAAAAAAAAAAGACTACCCATTTAAAAATGGAAAAGTGATTTGAATAGACACTTCTGCAAAGGAAAAATACAAATGACTAAAAAGCACATGAAAAGATGCTGTACATCACAGGTATTAGGGAAATGCAAATCAAAACTACAGTGAAATATCACCCTACACTTATTAGATTGGTGGCTATTAAAAGACAGAGGACTACATATGTTGGAGAGGATGTAAAGCAAAAGGAACACTTATCCACTGCTGGTGGGAATGTAGAATAGTCCAGTCATTGTGGAGGACACTCTGGTGGTTCCTCAGGAAGCTAACTATAGACCTGCCATGTGATCTAGCAATCCCACTGCTGGGTATATATCCAGAAGAATTGAAAGCAGGTTCACAAACAGATATATGCACACCAATATTCATAGTGGTATTATTCATCATTGCCAAAAGTTGGAAGCAACAGATGAATGGATAAGCAAATTGTGGTATATACATACAATGGAATATTACTACTCAGATGTAAGAAGGAATGCAGTACTAAAATATGTGTTAACATAGATGAGTCTTGAAGGCCTTATGTTGAGTGAACTAAGCCAGGCACTGAAGGACAAATATGACATGACCTCACTGATATGATTTAAGCAAATTGAGCAGACTTACAGAGCTACAGACCAGCAGATATGTTTCCAGGACAGAGAAAGGGAGCAGAGGGCTGTGAGTCAATGCCGATATGGGCAAAACCTATGATAAGGTGGAATGCTATAGTTGTGCAGTGAATGGTTTGACAGTGGTACAGTCATGCTATTGGGTTCAGTGTTGCTGGTCTGTGAGGGAGGTAGTGTGGAGGGTTTGGGTTGGACTATCCATGGAACTGTGGGGAGAGTTGGGTACAGAAGCAGGTAAACTCTGTGAATTTGCAGGTTTGTGGCTAAATCTACAATTTTGGGAATGTTCTTTTGACAAATATGGCAGGGGAAGATTACTTGTGTAAGTTGTTGTATATGGGGTTACATACAGGGCTGGGCGTACCTTGGGCAGTCTTTTATGGATTATGTAAGTGTTCATCTTGTCATAGTGTGTTATATCAGTGGGTGGAGACCAACAAAACAAACAAGAAAACATTAAACTCCCATCCTGGGTGTCCTGCTATGTTCTCAAATACAGGAGCAAGAGTCTCCCGAGAACAGAGGCAGTGTTTAATGAAAGAAAACAGACCAATATATC
>JAQZBX010077115.1:0-14326 GCA_029593785.1 Cabassous unicinctus | reverse complement strand
AAAAGGAAAGGGGGAGAGGGAAGTTAAAGTCCTGCAACCATTTAGTGCCTGGAGCCATTTAGTGCCAGGAGAGTTAGCCCTCCCTTGCTGGGTAGGCCCTGTGGTCCTGGTGGTATTACAGTTGTAAAATAACTGTGATCTGACCTTGGGTAAGATACTTATTACTTTGAACCTCACTTTCCTCATCTGTTAAGTAATATCCTGGTTCATGATGTTGAAGTGAATTGACAGAAAGGGAAACTGACGTTTCTCCAGTGCTTCTTGTGCTAGGTGGTTTGGATGGGTTCATTGAATCCTCACCACGAGGTAGATGTAATTGTCACCATTTTATAGATGAGGAAAATGAGGCCCAGGACCACATTCACACAGCTTCTTAGAAACGGAGTTGGGTTAACTATGTTTCCTGAGCTCAGTGTAAGAAGGTAGAGGAGAGTACAGTACATTTTATCAATAGTTCCATCCTAAATTAAGAAAAAGTTTGGTCATCTCAGTAAAATTTAAAAATTGAAAACAACCTAAATGTTCATCCAAGTAAATGATAATAATCTATCATTGCTGCCATTATAATGCTTCTAAATACTAAGAGTAACCTGAGACAAAACTTAATGATATAAACATTATGTAAAAAAAACAGAATGAAAAATATAAACCTGAGCTCAAAGGATATGTATCAAGATGTTAAGTGTGCTTATTTCTGGATGGTGGGTTCATGGTGATTTTAATTATTTCCTGAAAAAATACAGAAAACTATGTAATTTTCTTCTTTGTTATAAAATTTTCTATATTTTTCTGTTTTTACAGTAAAAATATTTTAACTTTATTAAAGAAAGAGAAAGTTTGGTGCTTTAAAAAGATAATTGTCACCTATGTAGGACGTTTCAACACTATAAAAAGACCTATTTCTAGAAAGTTCTGAACTGGTCATTGCCTTCTTAGGGGAAAAACGAAACAGAAAAAAACAAAGCAACAAACAACCCCTTCCATCAACAAGGACTCTCTCATTCTAAAGCAGCTAATTTATTTCGAGGAGATATTGAACCCTTGATCTTACAGCTGAGATATATAAACTATGCTTCTAGGTCTCTTCCAGATGAAAAGAAAAGCAATTTGTTGTGTGTATTAGCATGACTTACTATCTTACTGGAAGTACCTATTACTGACTTTCATTCTAGGTAAAAATTATTTGTCCCAAGCAAAGAAGAGTCATGGTGCTTCTTTCTCCTTACCGGTTGGACTTAGTAATATTTCTAAATTGTTTTTGGAAAGTTTAACTCTATTTACCTTTGGGTGGTTTTAACCAAACCCATGCTCTTTTTAGGTGAGATACTCTTTTGTTTTGTTTTGTTTTTTTGAGTTCACTTAGGATGATGGTCTGGTTAAACTGTAATACATTTCACTGTAATGTGAAATGTGGCTAAATGCTACAAACTAGGCCCCACTCCTCTTTTCCATTATGGAGACATTGGAGATAAGCATATTTCATTTTATACCAGTCATATTTAAAACGGTAGTTGCAATTTGTATGGTGGTTTGCTCCTTAATGCTGGGGTCCCATTCTTGGGTTTGAATGGTATAAAAATTAGATAATGCTTTGAATTAATTTTTTTCTATTGTAAGGAAAATCTTATAGGGAATGAAAATAGATATTCTGGAAAACCAGAAAAAAAGCCTCTTATCAAGAAAGCATTTTGGAAAATATTTCTGTTTATCATTCTTTTACAGTTATGCTAATTTTAATAAATTAATTGGGAGAAGGGATAAATATAAATAAGTTACATGCTTAAGAAATTTCCCCCATTTTATAATGAGGAAAAAAGGTACCATGAAAAACCTGGTTTTATAAAGGTTAAGAAGTTCTGATAATCTTTATAGAACATTGCAAAATAATTCACCATAGCATTTCTCTATAATAAACTTTCAAGAGAATTTAAAATAATAATTGCCTATATTTGAAGAACATTTTTTTTTCATTTGCAAAGTGCTTTCACATACAGTATTTAATTTCCTCTACTGTAAAACCCTGTGAGTTATCTTTTTTTCACAGTTGAGGAATTGAGGCTCAGTGAGATTAAGTGGCTTTTCAAAGGTCACAAGGTGCTTTCTATTTAACCAAATTGGTTCTTGTGTAGCCTTGCAGAGCATGTCTGTCAAATGAAGATAACAGGACTTATGGGAAATCATAATGAGTATTTCTTTGAAAAACTATTTTTCTTAACCATCTTAGAGACCCTCTGGTACCACAAGTTATTTATGCTGGCACCAATATGCACACAGTTTGAACTAAATACTACAGCTATATAGCTATAGCTATATGATGCTTTAAAATGGCATAAAGTGAAACAGTGGATCAGCTTGCTGATTATATACATACATCAGGGGTCAGGAAACTATGCCCCACAAGCCAATTCCACCCTATCACCTGTTTTTGTAAATAAAGTTTTATTGGAACATAGTTTATTGCCTATGGCTGCTTTTGAGCTAAAATGGCAGAGTTGAGTAGTTGCAACACAGATCATGGCTTGCAAAACCTTAAATATTTACCTTCTGGCTCTTTACACAAAAATCTTGCCAACCCAATTACTGAAAAACTACCTTAAATCATTTTGATGAAAATGTCTAATTTTTGGCATTATTTAGACAATCTCTTCTGCAAAAACCCAAACCAAAAGCCAAAGGCCAAAAAAATTGCGGTAATTAGATGAGTCAGAATTCCAAGAATAGTAATTTGTTTCTTATCAATTTTCTTAACCAGTAGTGGTGGGAGGTCTTGGGGCTTTGTTTCACAAATTTATTGAACATTTACTATGTGTAAAACCCTGTGCTAGGACAAGTGTGTTAAATACCTGGGAAAAACAGTGGATTGGGAGGAGGGCACCTGGACTTCAGGGCCCTCTCTGCCATTAACTCATTCTGGGACCTTCCTCCATTTCCACATCCAAGGTGGCATTGGCCTGTCTGGTTGATCAACAAGTTTCATTTCCTCTAAATTCTGCAAGTGTTTCCACTTCCATAAAGTCTCCTTGCACCTGGAGCAAGAGGATTGCTTGCTCTCCTATGAACCCGCATTTCATTCATTCACCTCTTTGCATGAGCTGATGCTTCTTTTTTTATCTTTAAATTAAACTCTAAGCTTGATTTTATTATGCAAGTAAAGGATGCTTATTGTTGAAAGGAACAAACAGCAGAAAACAGATAAGCACAAAGAAAAAAATAAAACCTCTATTTCAACTGTATAAAGAGAATAATTCTTAAAGTTTTATTGCATAACCTTGCTAATATTTTTAGAGTGGTGTGCTGATAAACTTTCTCGGGGGGGTGGGGTAAATACGCCCATCATAGCTGATTTCAAGCTGCCAATGGTTTAACAACTGGCTTCAAAATTCTTGACTCTCTTAACTGGTAGTTCTCCTGAGTCAGTATGAGCCAGCTCAAGCACTCCATTATTTGTATATATTTATATATATGAAATTTATCTATATTTATATATGTAATTTTTACAAAAAATGGAATTATAAATTTGTATATTCTATTGTAATTTGCTTCTTTCACTTAGCAAGTGTAGTAGCTTTAGACCTATACCATAAATTTTTAGTACTGCGTAATATTTCATTGAATAGATATATAATGGTTTAACCACTTTTTAAAAAATTTGTTGGACTTTTAGAATTTTTCAGAATTTTGCTATTGTAAACAAAGCTCTGTTTTTTGCCACAGGTTTTCTTTTTAAAGGAGTTAATGTATGGGAAATATTTTATAAACTGAAAGCAGTATACAAATATTAAGTTTTCATTATCATCATTATGTATATGTCTCATTTTCCCATTTAGATTGCAAGGACCTCGGAAGGAGGCAGGGATCCAGTTGTTTTTGCATTCCCCACAACACTTAACAAAGTATGTCTGCGTTCAGCAGATATTTGAGAAATAAAGCTGATGGTCAGTCTGTTCTGTTTTCTAGTCCTTGTGGTTAGCAGCCAACAATGTGAAATGGGTAAGCTTCATACAGTTTTTGGTCCTAGCTCTGAGTTTTTCCTCAGAGGGAATTCAGTTGGACCAGCTAGGCTTGAACTCATGACCTTAGCTTCATTAACGTTATATTCAACTGAACAAACTGGCCCGGGCTGCTTTACATATTTTCATGTAATAAAGTGTTTCCATGACCCCACTCAGCAAAATGTAGCAGACAAACCTCCCACCTGCCACACGCATGTTTACATACACACAGTGCTATAAGCCTTCTTTCTCTCAGAAATAAATAAACAAAGGTAATGATCACAAAATATGGCCACTTTGTCCTTGACAGGGAAGTTCCTGCATCTCCTCTCTTACATGAAGCTTTACTTTATTATCTTAAATTATAAATGTGTTCTCTGTGCCATAGTCACCTTGAGGTGAGAGTACAAAGTTAACAACTTTCAATAAAATAGATGAAGCCATAAAATCTTATGGGAACATTATAAAGTTGTTATAAAAACGTATGTTTCGGGGTAAAAGTCCTTTAACAATTTTTGAGCCTAAGGCTGTGATCATTTTTCTTACCACTAGGGAAAACCCAATTCTTCCCATTTTATTATAAAAATTTTCAAACATACAGAAGAAAATTTGAAATAATTGTACAGTGAACACCTAATAAGAATCCACCACCTTGATTCTGTAATTAGCATTTTGTTATATTTGTTTATCACATATCTACCCATCTCTTTTTTCCATCCCTCAGTCCATTTGGGTTTTGTGTGTGTGTGTGTGTGTGTGTGTGTGTGTGTGCACATCAAAGTAAATTGCACACATCAGTACTTACTCTTCCTCCCTTCAGCATTCATATGATTACTTAGAGAGGAAAACCAATTTTAAAATCCGGATATTTTGTTAGTCTAGAGGGGTCACCGGTTAAGGTTCTGTCCCTAGGGCAGGCTTGGACTTCGTAAATAAGACATACTGCCAGGCCTCCAGGTATGATTGATTTTCCCGTGGCCCATGAGGGCTTATGGGAACAGAGAGGTAGGTAATGTGTAGTGGTCTTCCAAGGGAATGCTAGATGGCAAACTACCCTGTGCTGGAGGATCTTCCCACTCTAGATAGCTTCTGCTTTAACGGGGGTGGTTTGGGGGCATCTTTTAGATGTGGAGCGTTTAGATATATTATCTCCATCCTTCACTGCAATGTGGCAAGGTTGGTAATATCTCTTTTTGTAATTGAGGGAAAGGGCTCAAGGGTTAAGTGGCTTGCCCAGGGCTGCATGGCTAATCAATTTGAGGAAGGGGAATTGAATATTTTTCTATGACTCCAGAGCCTAACCCACTTTCCTTTCTCTACTTGGCTTCCTTGACTCAGTGGCCGTCAGTGTCACCTTTCAATTTGGTACTCACTCAGTTCTCACTGGCCTGATGGAGGATCTCAAGAGGATGGCCTACTAAAAACTGGTCCTTGGAGTGGATGATTTTAGAGGAGTGGCTAAAGTGCAGAATAGCCAAGTCAAAGCTTTGAAAATCAGGCTAAGTGTAAGTGGAATGACTGAGAAAAAGACAGAATCCAGTCTGCCTCTGATTGGCATGACTTGTTGATTTTTTCCAGGTGTTTTGAAGTCTTCTGCATCTATTTTCAGTCAGGCCATATTGAAGAGCCTTATGTCAGCATCACCAAGAAGCGGCAGATGCCAAAAAATGGCCTCTCAGAGGAGATTGAGAAGGAGGTGGGCCAGGCAGAGGGCAAGCTATTCACCCACCGATCTGCGTTCAGCCGGGCGTCGGTGATCCAGGCTTTCCTGGGCTCAGCCCCGCAGCTGACCCTTCAGCTGTATATAAGCATCTTGCAGCAGGACGTTACTGTCGGAAGAAGTATGTATGGTTTTGATTTCTGTCTGGGTTTGGGCATGGAATTGGGAAGCAAAGCATACAGTTCATTCTGTTTCAGGTGAAATTCATTCACACATGCATTCAATCCTGAGTCTGTGTTCCAGTAACTAAACCTAAAACGTAGTGAGTTAAAATGATAACATTTGTTTTGCTTACGACTGCAATTTGGGCAGGGCTCAGAAGGGATAATTTGCCTTTGGTCCACTCATCGTCAGCTGTGTGGCTCAAAGGTGGGGGACCTGAAAGATCATTTGCACATGTGTCTTGTGGTTGATGCTGGCTTTTGCTAGGGGCTCAGTTCTTCTCTGTTTGATCTCTCTATATGGGCTAGTTTTGCCTTCCTCATAGCATGGTTGCTGCTTCCAAGGCGAGTGTCTTAAGAAATAAGAGTGAGTCAGGCAAAGCTGTATCATCTTTTGTGATCCAGCCTTGAAAGTCCTGCATCATCATTCTCCTGTGTTCTATCTGTTGAAGCAATCAAAGTCCTGCCCAGGTTCAAGAGGAGGGAAATAGACTCTACCTCTTGTTGGGGAGTGGCAAGTTTCTGGTGATCACGTGGGACCAAAAATACTACTGTGGCCACTTTTAGAATATACAGCTTGTATTGGATGAAAGGTACTTCTGGACTTCTTTGGATTCTGCCTCTATCTTTCAGTGATATTTCTAAACCAGCCAAAACGGTTGTGACAGCTTATTTGTGGTGAATGATGGAATCAAGGCCACTTTCCTGTCTTCTTGAAGCTCTAATAGGTAGATCAGCTTTAAATTGAACACAGTTTTCAAACCTCTGGGCTATTCTCACATCATCAAATTGAGGGCAGGTTTTGGTTAAGCCAACTTTCCAAAAAACCTCTACTCACATTGGAAACATGAAAAGTCTCCAAATGCAAAGGGGAAATAACTTCTCCCAAATATTAATATTATGGGTAAATGAAAACTAGATGGTTGATAAATTTTCGTATAGATCAGCAAAAATGAGTTAAAAGCCTAAGTTGAAAGACTATTTTAAGAAAACAAAGAAATTGAAATTTTTTAAAAAATTGCTCTTACTAATTTTATTCCCCTGAATTTTATCTTCTTTCTGTCTATATTTTAGGTTTGATGGTAAAAGGTCTTAATTTATGACTGGGTCACAGAGTATTTGCATGTCATGACAGAATTGAGTAGTCGCAACAGAGACTCTATGGCCCCAAAAGCCTAAAATATTTACTATCTGGCTCTTTACAGAAAAAGTTTGCCAGCCCTTATTATAGTTTTTCAGACAGAATTGCTTTTAAGAAAATAAAACCCATCTTGAAAAGTATCGTTGTCACATGGGATATCTGGGAGATGCTCCCCAAGAACTGGGAAAAAAATATAAGGTCTTCTGAGAGTCAAAGGATAAATCAATTAGATATGGAAAAAGGAGGTGGGTGTGGTCTTCTTAAAAAGACAGGTGGCTGCCATTTATGCAGGTCTTGACTAACCCTCTTTAGTGCCTTAACATATCTGAGGAAAGAATCTGTTACCCATAAGGAAAAAGGCAATTATATATGGAGCATGGACTAGGATGTATAACAGAGGCAAATGTTTGTAGTGTCCATCATGTGGTTAGGAATGCATTTGGTGTAAGGGACAGAAACCTAGCCAGATGGTTCAACAACCTAGGGTTTATTTTGCTTATCTAACAAGTAATTAGAGGTAAGCAGTATTTGGCATCATTTCATCTACTCAGGATGGCAAAGTTGATGCCCTTGCAATTCCATTGGCCTTTCTCTTGGATTGCTGCAGCACCAGCCATCATAGTTGCATTCAAGGCAGGAAGGGGTGAAGGGGGAAGGACAGGTGTCTGTCTCCTTTTATTAGTAAATAAATGCTTCCCCAGAAACCTCCCTAGTAGATTTTGCCTTAGGTCTCATTGACCAGAATTGGTCACATGGTCACCTAGCTGCAAGGGATGCTTAGGAAACTGATTATAGGAATGCTTGCCCTCATTGGCTTAGCCAGATATTCCTTAAATTTCCCTGATGATGATTAGAGTCATCTGGGAGCCTGTTAAATATACAGATTACCAGACCTCTTCCCTGGAAATTGTCATTTGCCAGGTCTGAGATGGGAGCCCAGGATATATCTTCTTATTTTATTTCTCTTTTGTTTTTTAAACAAGTGTTCCAAGTGATTTCTATCATCCAGGAAGTTTGGGCGCCCTGGCTTAGACTAGTCATGACCTGTCTGGGGGTGGGCCCTTGCTACCCAGAACAAAATCATGTTTTCTTAAAAGGCAATGCGAGGGTAGGTAGTTAGTGTCTACCACACCATATAATGCAGTCTATACCAATAGAAATATCCATTGTCTTGATAGGACAAGGACACAGAATCCATCACAGAATCTGACCCCATTAAACATTCCAGTCCTATATCTCCTTTCTGAGATTCTGAATCAGAATTCTGTGCTCTCTGAGCAAACATGGATGAATTTGGCCTTGGCAGAGCTTTCCCTCAGGGAGAGAAAGTGGAGCCAAACTAGAGGTCCACTGGAGAGGTTTTTTTAAAAGATATAATTCACATGCCATAAAATTCATCCTTGTAAAGTATACAAATCAGTGTTTTTTTTTTTCTTTGTATATTCACAGAATTGTGCAGATGTCACCACTGTCTAATTTTACAGTATTTTCACCACACTAAAAAGAAACCCCGTGCCCATTAGTAGTCATTCCCTATTCTCCCTCCCATCAGCCTGTGACAACCACTAATCTACTTTCCATCTCTATGGATGAGTCTATTGTGTATGTTTTGTATAAATGGAATCATTTTATTTCTCATCGTCGAAGAGTAATGGACACTGTGTCTGTGAGCTTCATTCTTGAGTGAGTTTGCCATCCTGAGACTCTTCGTGTCTAGTCAGCTTCCAGTGGAGGCTTGATCAAGTCTCTGGACCCTGGAGGATGGGTTGGGCCAAGACTCAGGTGAGCACGCTAAGCTTACTCTGCTCTGTGAAGGCTCCTACAACCGGCCATTTGACGGGCTTGAACCTCACAGTGCCCTACTCTGCCACTCCAGGTTAGTAGTGTTTTGATAATACTAACAACTTTTTCGTGAGCCCTTGCCTTGTGCTCAACTCTTTAGGGACATGCAATTTTCACAGCATTATCTCCATCTTACTAAAGGGGGAAATTGTGCTCAGGGTCCATCACAGGAGTGGGATTTGGGGTTAGATTTGTCTGACTTCATGCATTCATTCATACAGCATGTCCTTAATAAATAGCTGCATTTATATCTTCTTCTGTATATACCAGCTACTTAGACAAGCTTCCCCAAGATACAGCCAGGCCTGGTTCTCTAGTAATTGTTGGAGGTTTGGGCCTCTGGCTATGCAAGCCACACCCTGCTCAAGATTGTGGAGAGACAGAAGAGTGTCATGCAGAGGAAGAAGACAATTTGCTGTGCTCCCCACTGCCTGATGACTCACCCTCTCTTCTCTCTATACCATCTGTCAAAGCAGAAGGACCTGGCAAGGCCTTTGCTTACCTCACAGGATTATCCTAACGATGGTGTTGAAGTTTTGCTTAAAGCTCTTTGGAATCTGTGCTTGTATAAATCCAGGAAATCTTTCTTGTCACGTCATACCTACTGAGCCTCATATTTGCAGAACACTTATTGTCTCAAAATTCACCCCACAAATTGGTGATTCATTAGAGAGACCCATGGAGCACATCTCGCGTTAGCCAGGTCTCACCCCAACAACTGCCCGTGGAGATTCACCTTCAGCTGATCACACACCACACAAACACTACTACCCCTATCCCGGAAATGAAGAAGCTTTGTGTCCAGGGTATGGGATTTTCATATTCCAGTGTCCAACTTTATAGTGAATACCTCTAGGGTGGGTAATGCCAGGGAACTAATCATTACTAAGATTTTGATGTGTTGGTTAAATAGCAGCCTGCTTGTTAAGAATTGTTTATTTTGTCTTGTGGCTGTGGCTTATAGCACAAAGCATGGTCTCCTGGATACTTCTCAGGACAGCAACACAGAGGACTTGATTTCAGGCCCTAGAAGCCATAGCAGGGGGTAAGCCATGTGGGGGTTAGTGATTGATACATGTGGTCAGAGGGTCAGACCTCACAGTCCACACAGTAGCCATGGTAGCGGGTAATCCAGGTGGGGATTAGCAGTGCTGTGTGGTTAGGGAGTCATACCTCACAGTTCACACAGTAGCCAACAGGTAATGGGCATGATGACTCCTGTAAGGAGGTAGCCTTCCCAGGCTCTCAGGATCCCTGATCTCTGAGATGAAGCCCGAGGATGAGCTTTTATGATCACGTGTTGATAAGCCCTCTGCAAAGTCAACAGGCAGAGGGGAATGAGGCAGAATGAAACTACCGTCCCTTGAAGAATTGTGTTTCAGTTGTACTTGTGGATTGCACAAGAAATTTGGGGGCCAGGACTGGAAAAACATCCAGTATAAATCCAGGATCTGCCCAATTCCCCCTTCTTAACATCATAGGATTCTAATACTCAGGGGAGGAAGGGAGACCGAGAGTGAGAATGGCTGCCCTTAGGAAAGCATCAGCCTACTCCAGTTTAGACCTTTTTGTACATTTATAAAAGGTGGGAGGGGAGACAGCAAGGAAGCATTCCCTCAAGTTTGGGCCCTGCGGAGAGGACACCCCATGATTCCTGTGAAATCCACAAACATAGTCGAAGCCCTGCTGGCAATGAGGAAATTAAAACTGGGGTGAACAGGACACATGCTGGGGAAGGTGTGGCTGCCAAACCAGGTCTGTGAGCAAAAGTAGTGTCAAGGCAGGTTGGTGTCAGATACAGGTCAACATGGCAGAAAACATTCCATGTGAAAAGAGAGCATTATAGGATTTGAGCCTTTGAGGAACTTGGAGGCTCAAGTCGGCTTGGTGTTGGCATGAATGCAAGGCCTGGGAGCTAGGCTGGCCTTTCACTGAGAGCAGAAGTATTATGAACCCCAGGCTCCCCTGATCCCTATATCTGATAGATCCTTACTCACATGTTGTGGCAAAGCCAGATTACTAAAAAGGTTTCTAAATGCTGGCTCTCAATTTTCATACCTGTTGTAGCTGGCCATCAACAAACAGTTCATGGACCAGTACTAGTCCAGGAACCACAGTGTGAATCCACAGCATAGTGAATTTGCTTTATTTTATTTTATTCTTTTAGGAGTATGGTTCTAAAACTAAGGAAGGGCAGAGGACACGACCTGCATTTGGTATCATTTTAGTGTCTTTTCTGCAGCATCTTCATGAAAACAGAAAATTGGTCCTTCTTGTATTTAAGATTATAGAATAATGCTGGGGAAAATACCTCTTGACTTCCTCAGTTAATGCAAATCCTGTGAAAGGAAACCAATTTGCAGGAAGGTGGCAGGTTAGATACTGGTGCTGGGAGATATTGGGGTTCTAATAAGTAGGAAGAACAGAATTCACCCACTCACCTGTGGAATAGAGACTTCATGACACAAAGGGGCAGAGTAGTGAAAGGGGAAGGAAGAACACCAGGTTCTATTCTCCAAGAAAGTGTAATTAACTTGGGGGCACATCAGCTTCCTTGACTGTAAAATAGGGAAGTTGGATTAAATTTATTTCAAAAGTCTGATTGAGGTATAAAAATGCCAGACTATGACCTTTTCCTTATCTCTACTGAAAATAAGTAAAAGGTGTGTAGGGGACAGGGATTATTTTCAATAGTCTCCATTTTACAGTCAAGGCCCCTGAGGCCCCGAGGTGGTAGTCATCTCTTCAGGGCCAGTGAGTAGCTTAGCAGAGAAGACAAACCGGCTCTCCTCATCTGTCCTCAAGGCTTTTTGCTATAGCCCAAGAAAAAGGCCTGGAGATAGAAAGTGTTTAATGTTCTTCTCTGGAATAAAGAAGCTGAACTCTTAAATACATAGTCTTATGGCCTCTTGGATTTCTAGGAGAGCACTCCCCACAACTCTCTCTTAATAACTTTCCCTTCTGTCTTATTTGGGGAAGGCCAGATAGGTTCAGAGTGAAGGTCTGATTTCATTGCGCAGGTCTTTGGAATTTGGTAACTCAAGTCTTGTTCCATTGCATATTGTGATAGTTGCATCATGAACCCATCTGTTCTCAACTAAGGCGTTCTGGAAATTCTCACTGTGTCCACTGGCATGGCCTACAGGTTATGTGCTGACATCAGAACCCTTACCCAGGAGCCTACTCTTTGAAGTAATGTCTTTTTCCTAGGGCCTTTGAGACACTCATTGTTTGCAGAAGATAAGAACTCTGGCCTGTAGCTGATTGCAGAGACTTCTGGGACACATCAGAGTAAAACCAAAAAGTCTCTGGAGTTGGCAGAGATTTTAGATGGCTGTAACTTATTACTTATAACTTTCATAAGTGAAAAGCCTGGTGGGAGTGTATAATGAGAATAATGCAAATGAAGAGGAAACTTGCTTTTTTCTGTGGCTAGCAAATGAGGTAATAAATCCAATCCAAAATCAAAGAAAGAGTTTTGGGGAGCGGGTGTAGCTCAGTGGAGCACCTGCTTCCCGTGTACAAGATCCCGGGTTCAATCCCCGAAACCTCCTAGAAAAAAAAAGAAAGAGTTTTGGAGAAAGTGTCAATAAGTATATAATAATTAAGACTATTTTCAAAGAAGTCTGGAATAAGCCCTAAATATCTGTATTTTAATAAAGTTCCATAGGTAGGTTTGATGTGCTTCCTAAATTGAAAACCCTGGCCTAGAAATTGCTAGATTCAAATTTAGTAAGGTTGTGAGTAAACATGAAAAAAAACCCAGAAATTCTAACTGATAATACTGTAGTGTTTTTGCTGATTATCATCAGGGAAAGCATCACCAAGACCATGATAAATAGAAAGACATTGTGGGCAGCATGGGTATTGACAAATCTCTAGGAATGTCTCATACAGCATAGAATTTCTGAAAACATTAATAATATTTTCCCTATTAAAATTTAATCTAAGGAACGTTGAGCACCTCTTTTGATTTGACAGTTTTTCCCATGCAACTCATCAATTCTAACGTAGCAAATAAACCTAATTTTTCCTAGTACCTCCCTTGCCATAAAAGGAAGGAACACATCTTTTTTACTTTCTAGGAGCCCTCTGGGAAATCTCCAAGACAGTTTTAGATGCAAAAGATATTGTAAAAGTTATATTTTATTTCATTTTTTTAATGAGGATTTGATTATGGGAGGGCAAAAATTAAAAGTTACCTGGAGAATTGATCATGAGATAGGCTCATCAGTGCCAGCTTGCATGAATGGTTGTAGGTTGCCTACCTCTATTAATTAAAGTGACAAGATAATATTTGAATAAATATACAAAAGTCCTTCCCCAGTGTGACAGAGTTGGACTCAGTTGTGGTTTCCCTACACTTGGCTCTTCTGTCCCTTCTATTTGACCCTATAGTTAGTACTAGAGTTGATAGGTGTATGTCTAAGAGACTTAAATCTTTGGGCTGTCCATGTACCAGTTGGGCTCTGAATCTCAACAGAGTTGCAACACCTACTCTCCAGTTCATTGGACTCACCCAGGACAACTAACAAGGAGATGATGATAGACAACGACCTATCCAGACTCAAGGAACTAGAGTCTGCAACTGCAAGCAAGAGAATCCCATCCATCTGCCCCATGGGATCTAAGTCCCCTCTCAGTTAGAGGTGGAGTGGGCACCACCATCCCAGAATCCTCAGGATTGGAGAAGACTGTTATTCTACTATAAACTTATTGTGATCCTAGCAATGGAAGAACTTTTATTACAGATGTGGAGGCAGTGGCCACTGGAGGTTCTGAGGGGAGGGAGAGGGAAAAATAGGTGTAATTTGGGGGCATTTTCGGGACTCGGGGATTGCAATGACAGATACAGACCATTATGTGTCTTGTCATAACTTACAAAAATGTATGGGAGAGAATGTAAAGTACAATGTAAACTATAATCCACACTTAGTGGCAATGCTTCAAAATGTGTTCATCAATTGTAACAAATGTACCATACTAATGAAGGACGTTGTTAATGTGGGGAAATGTGGGAGGGGTAGGAAGCGGGGCATATGGGAATCCCCTATGTTTTTTATATAGCATTTATGTAATCTAAATATCTTTTAAAAAAATTAAAAGTATAAAAAAAAAGTCCTAAACACATTCAGAAACTTGGAACTTTTGTTTCTTTTATTTTAAAAAGAATTATTAAGGGCATGTTGAAATCAGAACAAAGCCTTATTCTGGTGAGATGTAGAATCTCCTGTTTGGGCAGATTACATAGAAGGGGGTGTGGTAGGCCCCCAAAGATATTCAGGGCCTAATCCCCAGAGCCTGTGGATGTTACTCTGTGTGGCACAAGGTCTCTGCAATGTGATTACGTTAAGGATCTTGAGAAGTGGAGGTTATCCTGTGTAACCTGGTTGGCCCTAAGTGTAATCCCAGGTGTCCTTATAACAGGAAGGCAGGGGGGCTATTTGAGTACAGAGGAAGACAATGTGGC